>PVLA01002350.1:0-275684 GCA_004027455.1 Hydrochoerus hydrochaeris | reverse complement strand
TGTTAATTGATACCTATTGCCCTGAACCTGGGGCGCCTTCTGCTTGGAGTTGAGGTCAATTAACACCTATTGTTTGGGATTGTCCCTGCCTGGCCCTGGGCCTGGGGCATTTCCTGCTTGGGGCTGGGGGTTGTTGCCAGGGTTGGCAAATATATATTCCAGCTTCTAAAAAATAAAGGCGGATTCAGATTCACTCACAAACTGGGGTGCAGTGTTTTCTGTCTCTCAATCACCGACTCCCTGACCACCTTTGGGAAACCCTAGCCCTGCCGCAGCTGGACTCCAGCAAAGAATATAAAGTAATATTACACACTACAAATTTGAATCTTGAAAACATTCAGCTAGGTGAAGGAAGCCAGTCACAAAAGAGCACATACCATGTAGCTATATTCATATGAAAGTCTAGAATACAGAAAATAAATTAGTAGTTTTTAGAAATGGGGAGTAAGGAGATGGAAGGTATGGAGCTAAAGGGCCTAGAATTTATTTCTGAGGTGGTAAAAATATTCTAAAACTGACTAGAGTGCTGTTTACATGTGACTGTGGGCACACTAAAGAACACTAGATTGTATATGTCTCATGGGTAACTTACAGGACGTGTGAATTGTATCTCAGTAAAGCTGGTTTTTGGGGTGGGGGTTGTTTGTTTTGCTTTGCTTTGTTTTGTTTTGCTTTGCTTTGTTTTGTTGAGGCAGCATGAATTGGCAGTCTTTGTAACAAGAAACAAAGTACAGAATGAGTCCAGACAGTCCTGAGGCAGCTCAGCCGGGTCCACCAGAAACAGAGAGGACAGAGTGGTGAGGAGCAAAGGCCAGCAGGCAAGAGATGATGCTTAAATATCATTTACCCACTTATTTCACAAGTGGACTCTGCAGTGACTGTGAAAATGCCATGTGGATTGTTAAAAGTCAGCAGGAAACAAAGGATACGAGATGCTCTTCTCACAGACAAGCAGCTGGGGTCCCTGCTTTTTGGGGGGACATTACTGACTTCATCCTGTTTTGCTGGCATTTCTGGCTTCCTATTTTTGCTTTTCCTTCATTTGA
Source organism: Hydrochoerus hydrochaeris (assembly GCA_004027455.1). Classification (NCBI taxonomy): domain Eukaryota; kingdom Metazoa; phylum Chordata; class Mammalia; order Rodentia; family Hydrochaeridae; genus Hydrochoerus; species Hydrochoerus hydrochaeris. The sequence continues at coordinate 274,638 of PVLA01002350.1, read as the reverse complement.
TAAAAATTCAAGGAAAGCCAATAACTGATAGTGCCCAAAGAGAGTGATAAGCCTCACTGGATGATCTTTGAGTGCTATTAAACCGGATCACAGACCACTCTCTACACATTCTGAAAACTTTGGAAACACACACCTGTGTCAGATTGGGTCTGATACAAGAAATGCTATAATCATTCTCCCTACTGTGCTCCTTGACAAAAAAAAAAAATCACTTTTCTGTCCTTTGGAGAATAAAACAAATCTGCAGAGTAATGATATTTTCAGGGTCTGGACCTGGCATTCTATGAACACACAGACGAGGAAACAACAGGCCCAGAAAAAAGCAAAAGAATATACCTAACATCACTTTCCCAGGACTTGAAACCAATTCTTTCTGTTACAAAGACTGGACTGTATTAGAAAAGGCTACATGCTGTATAATTCCAACTATATAACATTTGCAAAATGGCAAAACAATGAAGACAGTAAGAAGGTCGTGCTTTCCAGTGGCTGTTCAAGAGGGATGGATAGTTTAAGGTAAGCTACTTGGGTCCATGGGGGAAGGCAGCCTGGTGACAGAGAAAAACGCCATAAGCAAAAGAAGCTGGTTACTCCCAGCACTGCCTACTTATTTCACAGGTGCAGATACACAGGTGGAGCTCGGAGGATCTTTCGGGAAGCAAAACTACACTTTATGCCACTATAAAAGTGAATAAATGTCACTTTACCTTTATCCAAAGCCATAGGATACACAGCAGCAAGTGTGGACGCAGTGTGAACAACAGACTTTAAGCAACAAGGATGAGTCAGTGCAGATTCATCGGTTGTGACCAATGTGTCATGCTGGTGGGGACATTGATAATGGGGGAGGATAGAAACGCATATGGGGTATTCAGGAAATCATTTCACCTTCTGTTTTTATTACTTATAACCTAAAACTGCAAAAAATAAAGTATATTTTTAAAAATCAAAAGCCAGCCTGGGCTAGTAGCTGCTATATTATGACTTCCACCGTCTAATACTCCCATTTCTGTTCTGTCCTGTGTTTGTGACCCATCTATTTATAATACCTAATGAACTTAGTGCTGAGTCATCACTCGGTAATGGCTTTGGTTGGTAGTAGTTTGCATCTACACCAGTCAAGCAGAGCAGCTCCCTGCTGCCCAGGGATGGAGGAGCTTGAGAGCAGGCCTAGTTTTCTGCTTTACCTTTTAAAGACTTTAACATCAACCAGCTTCAAACTGGATAGTCCAAATAATCACCCACTCCCTTTGTCTTGAAGAGCATGCTTAATTAAAATGAAATGTAATCCATAATTTTCTGGTTCCATTACATTTAAATCATAAACAATATGTTATTTTGCAATAGCTACTAGATGGCCAAATGTTTCTGTAGACTTTTTTTTTCCCTATGAGGGCGGAAAGCTACATTTTAGCAGGAATAATCACCAGAAGTCTTAAGTTCACAACTGGAAAATTCAAAAGCATCAGGTTTGAATTGAAAATTTGCCCACTCCTTGTTCTAAACAGGCTCTGAAGAGCAATAATAACAAGAAGCTGGCAAGTATTAATACATGAACATCTGGAAAAGGGAGCTGGAGGAGAAACGAGAGGAGAAAAAACTGACCTATGTGAATGTCCTCACATCCAGGCCAGAGCAGGGTCCCTGATGACTCCATGAGACATGGTGTCCCTGGAGCCCTGACATTCTTGTCATGGGGTTAGCAATGGCAGTCACAGCCAGAAGAACGCACCAGGCAGCAGGAGGGCTTTCCAGGTCAGAAATAGAGCTAGGACTTAGATCCATTTTTACATAAAGCTGAAAAATCTGTAGCTGGGCACTGAGGTATCAATTTGTTCAAATGTCACATATGAAGATTTCCCCTTCTACTAGGCTGTGGCAGAATCCCAGGCTGGGATACTGGCAGAAAAGTATAAAAAGTTAACTTTTCAATCAAAGGATTAAAAAATAATTTTATAGATATTTATTTGTATGTTATAACACCTCATTTTATATTTAGTCTTGGTATAGAAAAGATGAAGAATTTTCTCAGTTACAATAAACACCACAAAAGAGAGAGAAAATCTGACTGGAAAAAAGAAATGGTGGGAATCACCAGCTCATAACAGCCTCAGTGGAGAAGGGCCATGCATGACTCCTGTCCGTGGTTTCTTGGTTGGAAGGAGCTTCCCTGGAAGGAGACACTGTGGGGTGGGTAGGGAAGTTCACACACGGCTGCTAAGCCCTGTTTCTGATGAGTGTCTACTTTGAGGTGCCTGTGCATTGATTTCCCTTGGGTTTCCTTCACTAATTTCTAATTAATTGGCTGAATTAACTCTTCTTTTTCTCAATAAGTTCTAATTCTATAAAACAAGTCAACAACTAGGGGAAGACATAGATGGAATTTCCAGTACTGGAAGTACAGCAAATCAGTCTTGAGCTGTAATATAGAGCAAATAGATCTTCTTATCAGTATCCTGCATCATTTGCACTTTCTCTGGGTCAGATAACATGGAAGCTAAGATCAGATATTTCCAAAAGATGCTAAACTTCCAATCACCATTCTCATTTTCCTTTAGAGAAGGATATATTGTATCCACTGGGAGAAAAGACTGATGAAGAGGATTCAGGCATAACTTAACCAAAGGAAGGATGAATCCCCAAGGTGGGTGTGTAGCAATGTATGTACATAAGCACATCCTACATATTCTGTGTCCTTCATAGGTCTGCTGCAATGCAGGACAGTGATGTCACCCTATGCCATTCAATGTTTTGAGAACATAAAAAAATCAGAGAGCATAAGAAAAAATTGCTGTCATTGCCTGTCACCACAAGATCCATCACTAAGCTCTCTCCTAATCCCCAAGCTCCTGTAGTGTTAAATGGGGCCATTCTAAAAAAGAAGGGCATGAAAAGAAGGATAATGGGGCTCTGTGACTCCCAAGCAAAATAAAACAGAATTAGATAAACACGAAAGCCAGAGGCAGAGGTAAGTGATTGAGAAGGAAGAATGAGTGCACAGGAGCTCTATGAATGGAAAATGCTGAACCTAAAGGCACCTATAAGCCCTGGCCATTGAATATGTCCAACCTTTGAGAATAAATGATGAGACATGGATAGTAATGCTCCAAAGAACAGCAGAAATTCCATTATTTTCTTGCCAGGAGTTCTCTGGCCACAGATGTCTTTTCAGTGTCTTTTGTCAACACGAATCAGAAATTTATTGCTGTCACCAACTCCTCTCCTCATGAAATATGTTCCTTTAGGCTAGAAAGGGCCAAGGGCAGGGTGTATAAAGGTACAATTCTTGAATGGCCCAACTTATCCAGCTCATTGAAACAGGCATAGATCCTAAGCATGCAATATTTTAAGGTGATGATTACAGGGTGGGTTTTCTGGAAGCGGGCCCTGGGATGGAGTTCAGCATGCAAAATGCTGGGTGTGGTGGTACGCACCTCAACTCCAGCACGCTGGAAGGCTGAGATAGAAGAGTTGCCAATCCAAGCACAGCCTGGACAGTTTAGCAACCTGAGACCCTGCATCCAAAGTTAAAAAGAAAGACAAGAAAAAGGCTGAGGATGTAGCATAGAGTGAAGGCACTGAGTTCAGTTCTCCATACCGCAGTTCTCCTTGTTTGGGCTCAATACTCATGACGGGAAGTGGTAGGAAGCAGTCAGACAGAGAGAAGATTCAATGTAAGTTCACTCAGTAGGAAGCTCTGAAATAAATACTTCCCTTTGGTGCTGTCAAAAAGCAAAGTCTGAGGCTTTCTATTTCTGAAATAAATGCTCACACCTTATTCAGTCACTAGATATGAGTACGAGTTTTAGGAAAAGTGACCTCTCACAGCAGAGGTAGACTTTGTGGGTGACCCCGAAGGCTGTCATTGACTGCACTTTCTACCACTGGTCAATGAGTCCTTCCTGAAAGTTGAGATTTCCATTCTCTTTTTCTTGTAATTTTTATTTTAAAGAGAATAAAACCAAGCAAAATAAAACAGAATAAAGCCAATCAAAACAAAGCAGGGTAAGTGACACAGGATTTCTTTTTTTTTTTAATTTTATTTAAAGGGATAAAACAGAAAAAGGAGAGAAATATTACAGAATTTCAAAAAAAAAATAAACAGTAAGAAATCACTAGTTGATAAATTATATATTGCTCTTTTAGAAATAGTTGTTCAAGTTATAAAATTAAAGCACACAAAATGGACACACAAGCAGTGAGACTGCAAAGAGATCTGTTCAACAATCAAACAAGAACTAAGAAATATGGGTAACAATCCTGCACACATAAATATACATGCAGTTATATCTTTTATAGCACTTCCTATTTTCTCTTTTTTACAATAGCAATTATACTTTTTCTTTATTTAAAGAGAAAAAAATAGGAAAAAGGTAGAAATATTACAGAATTTCAAGAAAAGAAGATATACAGTAAGAAATCACTAGTTGATACATTACATATTGTTCTTTTAGAAATAGTTATTCAAGTTACAGAATTAAAGCACACAGAGTGGACACTAAAGCAGTGAGAGTGCAAACAGATCTGTTCAACAATCCAACAAGAACCTAGAGATATGATCATCAATCTCACACATCTAAACTTACATGCAGCTATATCTTTTATAGCGCTTCCTATTTCCTCTTTTTTTACAATAACAATTATAGGTGACACAGGATTTCAAAACAAGATAATAGGAAATCAGCAATGGTTATCATAATGCCTCTTTTGTCTTCAAAATAGCTGCCCATACCTTCAGACATAATAAAATCAAACAAAAAAGAAACTGAATAGAACCAATAAAAACAAAACAATGAATGCAATACAGGACTTCAAAACATAATCGTAAATCCAAAATGGCTACCATAATATATCTTGTTATCTTTGAAATAGCAGCCCATGCCGTCAGATACAACAAAATCAAACAAGATAAAGTAGAATAAAACCTAAACAAATAAAACAATGAGAATGGTACAGGATTTCAAAACAAGATAATAGGGAATTAATAATAGCCACTTCCTTAACAAGGAGATCCCCCATATATGCTACATTGTGTCTTGTTCTCTGAATAGATGACCAGCTTTAGGCTTGCAAAGTCAGTGAAACACTAAACGTTACAAACATTAAGTTGTATTTTACCTCATTAGCTATCACTGCAGCCTGTATTTCTCTGTATTAGCCAGTGGCTTATGGGGAGGTGGGGGGACCTTGGCTCTTCTTGTCTCCCAGCCAGTGTGCTGGAAGGGGCTGGCATCTGGTTCTCCCTCTAGTGGCCGGTGCGTGGCACTGACCCACAGGGAGGGCTTGGCTTTTTGTTGGCTTCTTGTTCTCCTCCTCTACAGTCTGAAAATGGTGCTGACTCCAGATTTCCATTCTCTAGAGCACTTTCTTTTCCTCCTTTTGCAATTTTTTTTGGTACAAGGGATCAAACTCATGCCCTCACACTTGCAAGGCAGGCACTTAAGCCACTGAGCTAAATCCCCGGCTCCAGATTTCCATTCTCAATAGCATATACTACTTGTCTCTCCTCAGTGGTTGGTTGGCCCAAGCCAAGAAGGAAAAGAAAAGAGATGAGAAAAATAAAAGATATGAATAAGACAGGGAATGAAGAAGGCAAATCTACCTGCAGTATGAAGTCAAAAGTTCATGTCTTTGAACTTTTGCTGTGGGTCAGAGAAGACACTGGAATCAGAAGCAAATCTGTAGCAGACATAGACCACATGAGACTCTCACAGGTGAGGCAGAGAGCCTGGACTTCATTCAGTAAGCATTTGTGGAGCACAATGATGGCAACTGTGTTTAGTGCTGGGATTGAGACATGAAAAATTGGTCTCCAAAGCTATAGCCAACTGAACAGTATCTCATAGATGGGTTCCCCAGTCAGATGGATTCCTTTCTCTGTTGATCAGTTAGGGTTCACTAGAGGAAAAGATTTAATATAATATACAAAGGATTTACAAGGTAGGCTTATGATGTCCCCCTGAAGAGTTGGGTGTGGAAGAATACAAAAGGGCTCTGTACATGCTGGAGAGCTGAGGATCCAGTCAAAACTTAAAGGCCTGGAACTCACTGTGGAGTCCTGCGTGAGTCCCTATCAGGAAGCTGAAAGGTCTGCACTAAAAGCCTGGAGACAGATTCCAAAAGTGACGTTTAAGACTGGAGCTCCTCCAAAGAAGTAGAAGTGAGACTGTCTTCTTTCCCTTTTTATTCTATCCAAACTACAAGCTGTTCACTGGTACCACTCACACCCAGAGTGGGGCCTGCATCTTCAGTACGTCCATCATGCAGACACGCCCAGAGCTATGCTGTGCCCATAAGAAAGGCATTTCTTATTCAGATTGACACCACAGGTCACCATCACACCTATGGAAATAGCATTGATGGCCAATGAAGCTCCATGGTCATGCCGATTGATTCAGTGTTGATGGATGTCCCGGCCCTCTAATCTTCTACCATGGGGATTGTAGTGAAAACACTTAAGACCAGGGAGTATCAGAGAAGAAAGGTGTTGATGACAAGGCACTAGAGATAAGGTCCAGGCATACCCCATCACCTTGTTTAATATCAAAAATGAAAATAACTCACATGTCTACTAATAAGGTATTGGTTAACAGATTGGTCATGAAGCTACATAATGCAATATGTTTAGCCATTTAAATGATGACAGAAAGCTATATTTATTTGTATAGAGCATGCCTGTGCTATATTATTTGAAAACATTTAAATACATTAAAATTAAAAGATTCAATGCATATCAAATATTTGCTTATCTCTGGGGAATAGTAATTAGACATGCATTTCACTTTCTTCTTAAAATCTTATTTCTTTCAGTCTCCTGCAGGTAACATAGTAGGGTTATAATAAGGCAGAGTACTTTCACTTTCAGGGAAAAAAGAAAGCTTAAATGATGTGTCCCTTAGACCCCACTTTGTGCTACTCAGATGCTCTCAGCTCCATCGTCTCAGGGATCCTGGAAACCTGTTATTTTTCACCTCCCACCACTGCCATGATTGGCTCCAAAATGTCCAGGAACTTGACAGGTCTCACCTCATATTCACATCTCAAACATCAGCTCGGTCCCCAGCTTCCTCAATGCTCATGAGGTATGAAACCACTCAGTACCAGCGATGATCCCTTGACCATAGCAATCAGAGCGTAACTTGTTCTCCCTTCGGAGCAGTCAGTCAGGGCTGACACCAGACCTGTCATGTAGACTCTTTCCGCTCCCCCATCTCACTCTTTTGCTCACTCTTCCAGGATTTTCCTCTGTAACAAAGTACCAGCACATAAGCTCCTGCTTTGGCTGTGGTCTTTGGAGAATTCAGACTAAGATAGTTTGTCTTTTAGGTTAGGACAAAATGCCCCGGTACTAAAATTTCCCATGTAGAAAAACAACCAGTCACATACAACTGTTACGACTGATCCAGGACTTTAAGACTTTTGCTGTGGAAAAACTGCCCATGCCAATCCCCCATCCATGAAGGGGAAAGAAAAGTCTAGATTCTGTCTTACCTTTTCATACTTTCTCTTATAATTAAAGATTTAAGGCATATAAATTTACCCTAATACCTTGCCTTTCACTTGAACCAAGAAACTAAAAATATAGTCTGATTTTGCCCCAACTTAGAGTGCTGCAACTATTAAGTGTATTTATATTATTTCTTTTAAGACGACAAACTAAGAAGATAGAGTGTGAGAAACATTTTCATGTCCTTGAACTTCATCTGGGATCTAGTGTTTGTTATAGAACATTGCTTTCATTGTTCAGTCAAACATCTGCCTTCAGACACCTACTACAGAACTTTCAGATGTGCCTGTAAGAGGAACCTTTTGGGGACACAGTGGAACTCAGCCAAAGGAACACTGAGGTCTATTATATCAAGTGGAACACTTTACAATTCCAAGCAGATTACTGCCAGGCCAGTGTGATGCACCAATGGAGACGCCCCTGACAGAGCCTATTTTCAAATGTCACTCACAGTACAGCAATTGCTTTACACCTATATCATAGCTGAGTCACCCGCTGGAGATTGTGCACTGTATTTTCCTCCTTCTTTGAGTAACCTGAAAATATTTCCGTGTGAAGAAAGAATTGCTGGAGTAGCAATCTGTGGGATAGGAGTATGTCCCATATTTACCAGAGAGAGAGAGACAGAAAGAGAGAGAGAGAGAGAGAGAGAGAGAGAGAGAGATGCACCCTAGAGTGTGTGGTTGTTATACTACCTGAACCTCCACAGATTCTGTGAGCCCTTGGGGCTTTTGGGGGTTGTAACCTGCAGCTACCTTAAGCTTGAAAGCAAACAGCGCATGTATCAGTGTTCCTAAAGCTATGGAAACCTTAAACTCCGCTGCCTCCTATTTCATCCCAGCCCCATGCCCTCCAATTAGACAGCAGAAGCCTCACTAAAGAATTCAGTATGAAGCTCAGAGACAATAATAAGTGGTCAAGAAAGTTTGTCAAAATATCAGTTTGTCATTGTGCTCAGAATAGGCCCAAGAGAGTTACACAGATGTTTCCATCCTGAAGCCTCATTTACCATGTGCTTTTGTCATTGACTTTCTGGGTGGGGAGGTGGGTTCTTGGCATCCTGAGCAAAGAATTGGACAAGACCCGAAAAAGATAGTGAGGATTTATATTTATTGAAAATAAAAAAGAATTACTCTTTGTAGGGGGTGCTAGTCAAAAAAACCCTCACAGCAACCACAAGGTTAATGATGGGGCCCTTTTGGATCTCCCCTTCCCAGACTGCTTCTTTTGCATGCAAATAAGGTATTTGGGATAGCTGGCCTATCAGAAACTCACTTGGCCTAACATCAGGTCCAAAATATCTATCATCACAGACCTACTTGGTTTCATGCCAGATATAAATGAAGAATCAAAGCACTTTTGATTGGTCCTCCCTACAGCATTTGGGAACAGATCTCATCCTGGATCTGTGTTCTTTACAGGTGTCCTGCGTACCCTCAACTGACCAGCCATACCTGGTCAGCTCCTACCTTATTTCCCTCTAAAAGAGGTAATCCCCATAATTCTTCATGAGATGCTGAGGGGGTACAGGTCTCTATCTTCATACAGCTACTTCCAGCTGAAAGAGGCTGGAGGCCATACATACTAAGGATTATGTGTTTTCCCACTACCTTGAGATGCTGAGCTCACTAACTGGGCTGGAAAAAGCCTGTCAGAAGACAATGAGAAAAGGTTAGTGCTATATGTCAAGAATTACTGAGCTGTCTGTTCAGTAGCGGAAAGCTCAGTGCATGTGTCAGGAGAGTAATGGGCTGCAGTCTGGATCATCATCTGAAGCCTCGCATGGATAAACTTTACTATTAGGTTGAGGAAGTAGAGTCCAGACTGGAGAAGGAGCAGGTCACATTATTTCCTAGTCTGTCAAAAGGTGGGCTATGACAGATTCAGCAATGAGAGACATTATTTTTCTGTGCTAGTATTTGGAAGAGGTTATTTATTTCCATGCTTCCTATGGAGAAAAAAAATGAAGAGGAATATTAGATAAACTACCAAGAGCCTGAGAGCGAGGACCCTAGCAAGAATACTCACACTATAGATCCAGTCAAAAGGAGTCTCTCCTTCCCCCCAAAAAGGAGTCCCAATATGGGAGCCCATTTAAGCTGCAGTGAGTCAGGGGTCATTAATCCCTACATATCTCTACCTGAAGAGGTACTGGAGTCTTGCTTTTTTTTTTTTTTCATTTTTTTAGGGAGTCTTGCTTTTTGCAAAAGAGCCTCAGGTGCACTGAAAAGGGACCCTTCCATTTTGGTTTTAATTGGTGTACAGGAATCCTTTCCTTCTAGATTTTTTGTGAGCACTTGATCATCAGAGCAAATACTAGGAGATCCCCCTAAGCAGGGGCCAGAAAATCTTTGTACCTCCATAGTTTATATCTTGGTATATTTGGTCCAGGCTAATAAGCTATTGTTAAGAGTTTTATGATCTCTGGGTCCACTACCACACCAGCAGATAGAAAAGTCCTCCCACACAACATCTCAAATGAACTCATAATTAGCCCAGTTTAGTAGATGGAAACTCATGAGGGGTACTGACAATCATTGGAGCCAAGATGCAGAAGTTTCCTGGCAAAGTTTGGCCAGAGTTTGTTTTAAGGTCTGATTGGCCCTTTCAACCTTTCTGAAGCACTGAGTTCTTCATGCAGAATGAAGATGGTATTTTATTCCTAAAGCCTTTGCCACCTTCTGAGTTCCTTGAGATGTAAAAGAAGGCCCTTTGTCACTCTGATTTATCTGAGTTGTGTGAGTAAAGTCTAATTGCCAGTCTTCTCCAGGTCATGGCCCTCTCCTCTGCGCAGGTTTTAACAAAGGAGGTGGCCTGAGTGCACCAGAATTAGGGACACAGTGGGCAAGTTTGCAGACCTGTCAGATGATGGCCACTAATTTTGGTCCTGTGAAAATCTGAGTGATCATGTCCCACGTAACACCTCTTTCCACGTAAAAAGAATCATAGCATTGGTCACTGCTGGATAGGAACAGCCAGACCTAAACCTCTCTCCATGAATCATTACTATACACAGACTGCAGGGTTAGAGGACCAGGCCTTACCAGGAGGTGACGTTTTATTGGGTTGGGTTTTATTCTTTTTTGTTTTGTTTGATTATGTTAAATCTAATGGCATGAACAGCTATTTCAAAGATAACAAGACATATTATGGCAGCCATTTTGAACTTACAATTGGCTTGTTTTGAAGTTCGTTTCATTCATTGTTTTGTTTTTATTGCTTCTATTCTGTTCTGTTTGATTTTTACTGTATAGAAAGGTATCTGCAGCTATTTTGAAGGCATTATCGTATTATGGTAATTATTGTTGATTTTGTAAGGTTTTGAAGTCCTGTATCACTTATACAGGTTTATTTTAATTGGTTTTATTCTGTTTTATTTTCCTTGGTTTTATCCTCTTTAAAATAAAATTTTTAAAAAAGAATCATAAATGGTTTTCATAGCTTTCCACTTTGTCCCTTAAGAAAGGCCCAGGTTATTTCCCAAATACCAGCAAAGCTCTTTTATAATTTCTCCTTGCCCTAAGGCTCGTTTATTTTTCTTGGCAGTATAGATTCGTTTTAATGGTTCCTCAGAAACTGGGAATAAGGATAGGGAATTGAGAGGTTGTAAAGCTCTGCTTTTTGCCTCTCCATCAACCTTTTGATTTTCCAAGGAGACTACAGGCATGTCTCTTTGATGTCCCTCACACTGAACAGCAACCTGCCTAGGTAGATAGACTGCCTCCAAGAGTTTCTTGCTTATGTTTTGTAGATGATTGTTTATTAGTTAGCAAGCTACTTTCTTTTTAGATGGCTGCATGGGTGTGTAGCACTAGAGAGGTATTTTTGGAATCTGTGTTTAGCCTCTTATCTTTTCCTAATACCAATGCATGAGCTCTGCTTTTTGAGGTCCCTGGGGGAACATGTTTGGCCTCATCAACTTATTGTGAACTGACAACTGCATAACTGGCCTTTCAATTTCTTTCTTGGACAAAGTTACCTCAATTAATGACTCACACCTCCTCAGGGTCTTGGAGCAGCAGGTCAGTGATGTCCTTCCTGCTTATATAGCTCTGGGAAGTCATCTGTTCACAAAAGTGGCTAAATTTCTCAGCCTGTGGGCATAAATAAGGCATGATTAAGAGGAATACAAGTCTTTATGGTAGTGTCAGGGCTCTAAATGCATGGCTTAGCACTTAGCTGTTCCCCTGTCAACCACAGGTAACTTTTTGTCTCAAGAATAACCCTGAATTGATGCAAAGTTGGAACTTGTGCAAAGTTAGTTTCGTAGCTTGTTCCAAAGTTTGTTTCATAGCTTCTTAAGTTAGCATAGCTGTAGTTGCCATTACCATCAGGCAGGATACCATCCAGAAGCCATTCCTTCTAAATTTTTTGAAATGTATTATCCAGTTTTTGAGTCAAGACCCTCTCTTTTCTGGTATGTACAGGAAAGAGGGTCTTCTTAAAGTCAGGTATTCCTAGGCTAGACACTGAGCGTGGGCATGTTTTGTATTTTAAAAGGCATTTGTCAGTTATTGTTGACCATTCTAAAGGCACATTTTTGGGACATTTGACAGCCTAATTTAAAGATTTTGACATTAGTCCAAATTAGGTATCTAAATTCAATAGAAACTGGCCTTCTGCAGGAAGGAATGAAGCTATTGTTTGATGGCAGGAGGTCCAAAATCACAGACAGCATGTATCCAATCCCTAGAAATCCGTTGCTCCTCAGGTGAAAGAATATGTAAATATTTTATTCTCTGAAGAAATATCAGCCTTTTTCTTTGAGACTTTATATCCCTTTGCAGAGACAGATTAAAGGGACATAGGCAGAAACCCAGGAGAAGGTCTAGATGGTTGACAACAGTACAATCATTGCATACTCAACTGTGGCAACATGATCACATGCTTATCTATGGCTGACAATTGCAAAAAACATCACATACTTACATGTGTACCATGTACTATAGAAAAGGTACCCTACCATATCCTTATAAAAATGTTACTTATGCTTATGAAATGCCCAACTAATCTTGTCTCCTTCCCAGAAGCAAGTGGAAACCCTGATGGTACCAACTGGTAAAATACTTATATTTAGAAATCCAGTTTACCCCTATAAGTAAGGACAAGACAAGAAACTGCACTAGGAAGCTCACTTGGGGCTTCTCCCTGCCACATAGTTTGCTTGCTGTGTGTGGCAGTTCTCTCCTGCATTTGCACTGTTAGTAAAATTTCAACTTTACTATATTTTCATTTTCTAAGGTCCTCATGCCACATTAGAGAGACACTGAGTTCTGAGTCACCTCACTTCACCCTTTGCATTCCTGCTGGGATGGAGAAATAAACCAAGGAAGCAGAGGTCTCTTCATGTGAGAACCCTACCCCCCAGAACTCTAACTGAACCAACATCATTTTAGGTAGAAAACTGAGAGTTTGGACTATTTAATGGTTGGATAGCTCCCAATTTTTTCTGAAAATTAGAATATCATCTATCTACTATAGGATGGTCCTCTGTTTAAGCTCTAAATTTTTTAAGTCCTTACCTAATGCCAAAGCAGAAAGGTGACTATTGCTATAGCACTGTGAAAGAATTGTTCAAGCGTAGTTATCTTTCCTTTGAAATGGGATTTTCTCATTCAAAAGCAAACAGGAACTTGGAATCTGGATGGAGGGGGATACAAAAGAAAGCATTTTTGAGGTCTGAGACCGACAGTCCATCTGTGTTTCCTGGAGTTTGGGAGAAGATTGTATATAGATCTGCCACTATAGGGTGGATTGATACTACTGTATCATTAATGAGGCAGAGATCTCGTATCACCTGATAGTTGCTGAAGGTTTTACCACAGGGAGAATATTACAAGGGGACCAGAAAGACTGCAGAAGGCCATGTGTGAGAAATCTGTCTATGTGAGATTGAAGGCTTTTATGGTCCTCTACTTTGATTGGATATTGTTTTTGGTTGGAAAACTACCTGGGATCTTTTACTTTTATAACTCTTGGTATTGCTGAATTTGCTCTCCCTGGCATTCCATTATATCATGAACAGGATCTTCCTGTTGGCTAAATAGAACAGTTCCAACAGGCAAAATCCACTTTGGCCATTCCTAGAATTGGAGAACTGTTCCCAATTGTATTAGTAAATCTTTTCCTAGTAAGGAAGTAGGACATTGTGAGACAATTAAAAACTCATAATTAAACATTTGAACCTTGAATTGACATGGCAAAGCAAGAGTAAAGAAGCTCTGACTAGGGAGCCTTTCAACCCCATGTATGGCTGTGGATCTAAAGAAGAATTTTCCAGACAAAGAAGTTTAAACAGGGTAAGCCATGTTTCTATCTATAAGGAATTGAAATTACTTACCCATGACATCCATGTTCATACAGGGCTTTTCACAGGAGATGGAGATGTCCATGGGCAAGGGTATTGTAGTTTGCCCTGGACCCTTTAATTCTTCATCAGAGGGTGAAGTGAAGGTTTTGGATGGCCCATCCCTTCTCTGGCAGCAGGGACAGTCAATCTTCCAGTGCCATCAGTCATGCACATTGGCAGTCTGACACGTAGGGTAGGGCTTGTTACTATGGCCCTGGGGAGCTTCCAGATTCCTTGTACTTAAAGCAGGAACTCTCTTCTTGATTAACCCTGGGTGTTCTGTCACATGACTCCGGTGTGCTTAAAATGTTGCCGATTGTGACAGCCATAATTTCAGCCTGCATTTTTGTTTGTTTGGTTTGGTTTTGGTTGGCTGGTTCAGGTTGCTATTGTTTTTCTCCTTTTTAATCCTCCTCCAGATTCTGATTGCTAAATATAGAAAAGCCTGTGTCCAGCAATTCAGTCAGAGGGATCTGAGGACCCAATTGAAATTTTTGTAATTTGTGATAGATACCTGGGTTTGATTGATTAATGAAATGTCACATTAGCACCTGTGCCTCCTTGGAAGATGGCTCTGTGTTTACATATTTACAGAAAGCTTCTACTAAGCAGCTACAAGGCAGCTGAATTTTCCTCTTTGCCTTGTGTAATCTTTTCATAATTAAGAAGCTTTCTGATGCATATTTTTAGTGCCATGATAAAAGCAATTATCATTTTGGATATCATGTTTGGTCCATTTCTAGTACTATAATCCCAGTTTGGTTCTATGAGAGGGAAAATAACATGTCCAAGGTGATTCTTGTTTCTTTCTGTAGCAGATTATTTAACTGAAAATCTGGACTCTTCTAGGTTTGTTTTTCACTTAGGGTACAGCAGGTTGCCAAGAAAAATTGAACATCTTTACATAGGAGGTCAAAAGCAAGAGTTAAAATTTGAGATGTATCCTCAAATCTAATAGGATCTTCCAAAAACTGTCCTATTGTTTTGTATTGTTGGATACATACTTGAAAAAGGAACCTGAACTCAAGTAGTCTCTCATAATCCTGGGACCTCTCTTAGGGGCAGGATGCACTGTGAGTTGCAAGAGTAAGAAGCTCTATTGTGAGAATCTCCTGAGGGTCTAGAAGTTGTCTGAAGAGTATGAAAAGGGTACTGGGAATACTGGATCTCTCTGGGAAGCTGGGAAGCTGGCTTCTGATGTAATTTCTGAGTCACCTGAAGAAGATGGGACCAACTTGCTTCCCTAAGGATTCAAAGGGAGGGGTTGAGGAGACCCAAAGTACAGGTCGCTTTCATTAAACCTGTGGGGGAGACCCACATCCTCCTAACAGATAAATAGGGGTGTGAGGATAGAATCATCAATGCTATTGGTCCCCCCTTTGGAGTCCTCTGTAAGCATCATATTTCTTTGTCCTTTATAGAGGGATGGTTTCTGAAAACCTGAACATAAGGGGTTTCAGATCACTTCCCTTGCTTTTACTTGAAAGATCTAACTGAGGAATAGTGCTGTAATTTAAACTGCCATCCCACACCCATGTCTCACCATTTCCTAGTTCGTATTAGACCTCAATAGTATTGCAATGGAAGACAATTTGTTTTTCTCTCAGATTGTCAGGGCCACATTGTTTCTAATCTTTAGTGATACAGCCTGACAGGCAGGTCAATGGGATCTGCAGGGTTTTTCTCAGTGCACATTAAATTTTATATTGCACACACATGAAACCTTCGTGGGCCATTAAAAATTTCTTGCTCCCAGCAAAACCTAAAATGGTTTATTCCACAACCAGATTAGTAACAGATACTTCAACAGCTTTTAATTGACTCATACCTGCAATGAATGATTGAAAGTGGGAAAGAAAAGGGAGATAAACTTGAGGTGGGCTTGTGGGCCTCCCTCACCAGCTGGGAAAAAACACAAGGTGTGGAATCCCCTAAACACACACACACACACACAGTGGGGACACACTAGGAACTGTATTTGGAGTCATGAGAAAACTTTCTGAATTTCCCAGTGTGATAGAAGAGGCAGGGGATTGGGGCTTTCTTAAGGGAGAAAGGAAGAAAGAAACAGTGAACTCCTTGAGTCCATAGATTTTACCAGATCCCAAAAGCAATGTCAGTTATCACCTAAATGACCCCTCGAATCCCCACGTCTTAGGACACATTTCCTGCCACCCAGAAAGAGCAAACATAGCATCAGGAGACCCAATCTTATGTCCAAGTTTTGAGGAGGGAGGGAGGGAGGGAGGGAGGGAGGGAGAAATATAGGCTGAAAACTTGTCCAAAGGGCCTTACCTCTCTCACCAAGAAAATGTCACTAGCTGTTTGAGCTCCTGAGGAAATACTTTCCAGGTTCTTGGTATCTCAAACAAAAATTGGACAAAACCCATAAGAAAGGTAGTGGTTTACATTTTAATATATTTACATTTATTGAAATTGGAAAAGAATTATGCTCCCCAAAATGATAGCAGGCCAGTGAAAAAGGCTTACTGTGGCCAAAAGGTTAATGGCCAGGCTCTTTCGTATCTGCCATTCCTAGATTGTTTCTCTCCCATAAAAACAAGGCATTCAGGATGGTTATCCTATCTGACACTCACTTGGCCTGATATCAGATCTAAAGTGTCCTGTCGTAGACCCACTGGATATAAATGAAGAATTGAAGGTGGCATTTTCTGACTGCTCCCTCCTTCAGGGCTGGGAAATTTCAGTCACCTGGGGTCCTGTGTTCCGTGCAGGTGTCCTAGGTCCCCATGACTGACAGGAGGCCCACTTGTTCAGCTGTTTTGTTCTGCCCTAATCTCCTCATTACTTCCATTCTGCAACCATGGCTCTTTTCATGATAATATGAACAGGTTCCCTCCCTTGAAAGGATATCTTTACCAAACAAGTGAGAAAAGTGAAACAAGAGAAAGACTAGCTCCATTTGAATTAAATGTCAAAGGCTGGGGACAGAAATAGTGCTGTGGAAACTAGAGCACAAGCCTAGAAGGCTACTTATCTCCACAGCCTCTAAGGGAGCCAGCCGTGTCCACCCTGAAAGGCCTGAATCTTTCAGAACTACATAGTTCTCATCTGTGAGAGAGAAGGTGTACACCTGTATTAAAGGCTTAAAACTTCTTTGTTGTAAGTCCAAAGACTCTTTGTTCAAAACAGATTTTTCAAAGAAAAGAAAATGAGCTGACTTGTTGGACTTAGAAAGTACACCAGTGAAAACTACAAGTCTAAATGTTTGACAGAGTCCCTGATGAAAATACTAAGATAGAGTGCATCCTGAAGATTACTCTCATACCCTGTCCCTGCCCCTCCTTCCAAATGTATGCTACTTTGTCCACCAGATACAAGCAGCAAAAATCCAACCCTAATAAATTTTAAAATTTCAAAGTGAAAGATATCAGAACTATTATTTTTTTGGCAGGCAAGAAGAAAGGTGGAAATTGTAAGTGCCACAGTTGGTGACAGCTGTAACTGTGGCCGCCATGAGAGTGATCCTTGAGAAATAGGAGGAGAAAGCATATTGAGGAATGTAGTCTTGGTTGGTATGTTCTGACTTTGTATGACAGTGCATGAGAATACTACATATAATTCTGGAGTGAGATTCACAGCTTGCTCAAGGTCTGGAGGGTAGCAAAGTCTCCCCTGCACAAGGAGCACCAAAGATTACAGAAAGTAGGGAAGAGGATTGGGACAGATCTTTCCCTAAGGGACTTTAGGAGGAGTACCACACATCAACGCCTTGATCTTGAACTTCTACCTAGTCTCTAGAACTGTGAGACAGTAAGTATCTATTGTTTTAGAAACTCAGTTTACAGTACTTTATTATGGCAGCCCTACAGTGGAGCCAGACTGACAGAAGGAAAATGCAGATACTCCAGGGAGTGTCTGTTGGGATTTTCAGTATTCTACCAAGCACTTTAGTAGTACATTGCACACCAGCTGGTTATCAAGCCTGACTGGAAGATCATAGATTGTTCTCTCAGTTCAAGGAAAGTACAAGAAGGGGAGAGAGATCTATTTTTCCTAGAGACTTAAAGAACCCGCCCACAATTAGGAAAAATAGCAAAGTGAAGGTGGGCAGCACACCACAGTTTCTCTAGGATCTAGAATCCAGGTACTTGGAAAACATCATATTAGTGAAGAAAAAAAAAGAGTTTCAAGAATCAATAAAGAGCCAAAAGGAAAACTAAAAACCCCAGAAACCTGGAGAAACTGGAGGCAGTGAATGCAGAGAAGAAAATGAAGCTGAATGGAATGTTAACCTCAGCTACTATGGAAAAGGTCCTGTCTCTGAAAACAGAAGGAAAATCCAGAGGGTCAGCAGCCCTCAGGAGAAACAATGGGGTAGCAGTGCTAATCCCAAGAAAAGCCCATGATTATTATAAGCAGAAAATATAAGCAGAAAATATTTTACTGTAAAAGTAACTCCATTGACATGGCAGGCTAGAGTGGGAAAAGAAACCCACTGCAATCTCAACCATACTTGGAAGTATTATAATGAGGAGGCATTTTGGAAACAAGTTAATTGTTTAAGACTGAGCTATTCTGAGAGTCAGAAGTCACAGAACAACCACACTTCAGGATTCCTGGGGTAACCCTACCACAGTGACTGGGCGGGAAGTGGCCACAGGAGGCAGTCATGGAAAAGGGGCAAACTAGTGATAGAATTTCTGAGAAGTGTAAGCAGTGGTGAGCTCAAGACGGGAAGGACATGGTGGTCTCACCCTCTTGGTGAGAAGATAAGTCAGTTGCATGTGATTTTCTCAGGGCTCTGGGTCTAAAACTGATGGCATTAATTCCAGCATACTGCTTGACCACCACCCCCTCCACTGTACAGAATATGGTAAGGACAGAACTCAGTAGTCGGCTTGCTTTCTTCATCTGCCAACATGATCAGGGATACATCTCAGCGTGAACAGTTACCACACCCCTGGGTGTATTGTAGAGTGGTCTCTGGAGCAAGGAGAGCATTTGATGGAGTCAAAACTAGTTGGAGCTAGTTGGAGATTGCAGCAACTTAGGGTGCACAAAGGGAAACTGAAATCTAGGGCAGTGATTATAACAATGATTGACCCACCCTGCAGGAAATGAGGGGCAGGAGTCAGCACACACACACACACACACACACACACACACACGTATGGAAACAAAATAAGTCCCAGTTGTGACTATCTTTCCCCCATACCTGGGACATTCCAAAACTATAGGTTCTAGAGAAAAGACTCATCCAAACTCACAAAGGAAAGTTTTGGACTCTTCTTTTTCTTTCTTTTTTTTCCCTTTATTTATCTTGTTCTCTGTCTTTTGATCTTTGTTTTATATTCTCCTCTTTCATCTTTTTCTTATTTTTATGTGATTTTTATGTAATTCTGTCAAATTTTTTATTCTTTAGTTTTTTATCTCACATTTCATCTTTCTTTATTAAATTTTACTTCTTCCAGTTTTTATTCCCCACCCCTTAATTTTAAAATTAAAGTTATCAATTTTTCAGACACTTAATTCAGTAAATGCTATTATTGTTGAACTTTAATGACATTATAGATGTTGTATTTAAGGTATTTACTGTATGTCAATATTTGGTTTGCCATTGTGTTTACAGACCTCATTTTCCATGGAAAAAGATGATATGGTTGTAGCTTTTATTGGTTCAATATCCAGCTTTGTCTCTAGCTGTATTATTATTGCTGGCTGTTTGCTATTGTCAATGGTGGTATAGTATAGTCCTTGACATAAATTAGTTTTTACTGTATCCTGACATCTGGCTTACTTTTGTGTCATCAACATTACGGCAGTTCATTCTCTCCTCTCTTATTCAGTGTTGGAGGTCAAGAAAATTGAACATTAAGAAGACCTTCAAATATGATGAATAATTTGAAGATGGGTAAAAGCACAAGAACATACCAAATCACCAAGACAGGAAAACAGATTCTAACCAAAGAAATCTACACAGTAATGACTGTATCTGTCTATGCCAACTGATCTTCAATCTACACACAAAACAATAGAAATACAAGAAATCAAGGCAACAAGATGCCTCCCTGAAAGAAAACAGCTTTCAACCCAGATTGATGTACCCTGCAAAACTTTCTTTGAAGATTAATGGAGAAATAAGATACTTCCATGACAAAGAACAATTAAAGAAATTCATGTCCACCAAACCAACACCAGAAAGAGTACTTTAAGACATACTAGAGAGAGATGAAAATGACTACAATTTCCAGAACAACAACAGAAAGAAACCACCAGACAGAGCAAGTAATTAAACAAGGGGGAAAAGCAGGAAGCAAACAACAGGAAAATAACATGACAAAGTTGAGCCAATACATATCAGTTATATCCATAAATGTAAATGGGCTCAATTTACCAATTAAAAGAAATAGGTTGACAAAATGGATCAAGAAACAGGATCCAACATTATGCTGTATACAAGAAACACATCTGACTCAAAAGGAAACTCATAAACTAAAAGTGAAAGGATGGAAAACAATATTCCATGCAACAGGAACCCAGAAAAAAGAAGGGGTAGCTATTCTGCTTGCAGACAATGTGAAATTCAAACCAAAAAAAGATCAAAGGAGATAAAGAAGGTCACTGCATACTTGTCAGGGGAATAATTCAAGAGGAAGAGCTAACAATCATAAATATATATGCACCAAATACAGGAGCACCCAACTATATGACGAATACTAATGGATATGAAAAACCAAATACACAGTAACACAATTGTAATGAGACTTAAATACCCCATTGTCACAGAGAGATAGATCAACTAGACAAAAGTCAGCAAAGAAATAACAGAACTTAATCAAACCTGTGACCAAATGGACTTAGTAGGTGTTTACAGGATGTCCCACTGAACCACGTCAGAATACACATTCTTCTCAGCTGCACATGGGATTTTCTCTAAAATAGACCATATATTAGCCCATAGAACATTCTTAAGTAAATGCAAAGTGATTGAAATTATCCCATGCATATTATCTGATCATCGTGCCACGAAATTGGAAATTAATGGCAGTCTTACAAGCCACTGCCACACCAGGGTGAGAACAATTGGCGATTCCTGAGCTCTGCATCATGTTGGAACTTGGGGCACTGGGAGAACAGTCTGCCAGATCACCACCCTGGTAAGCAGCTGGGGCCTGATGGTGCGCAGGCTAAGGATCAGACCTAACCCTCACACCCTCCCGCTGTTAACAAGTGGGAGCCAGAGGCCTAAGTATCTCTTGGGAGGATGAATGTATGCAATGTGGCAAGTAAGGGGGATTTCTTTCTACCATCTCTTTGAACGCAAATATTTTTATGACTGTTTTGTTCAGTTCTGATTAATGGTACTGCTCTATTCAATATTCTGTTCCTATAAGTATGGCATTTCCTTCCATTTTGCTCTACCTGATTGAAAGAACAACTAACATGAGCAGAACGGGATGTACTATTGTGCCTATTGTTGTTGTCTTGGTGACCTGCTGTGAGGTTCTGTGCCAATTTCACTGCACTGCTTTGCATGGGTTTGTTCTGTCTTGTTCTGCTGTATTTTGCTAACTTCCCCCCCAAAAAAGTAAATAACAAGGTAACAAAATGCCTCCAAAAGACTCCCAACTCCACCAAAGCTGATCCATGGGGCATGGATGAGGAGAAACTAAAAAACAAAGCAACTGAATTATATAAGGTGATTAAAAAGTAAATAACAACAACAAAACAGGTCAGTAAGGTACTGAGCAACCTGAAACAGGATATAACTAAACAGATAATGGACTTAAAAAGTAAAAGGAGGAAAAGAAAGTGCTGTAAAGGATACAACTGCATTTATGTTTAAGTGTGTAGGATTGATAACCACGTTGCTAAGTTCACTGAACTTCTTTGCAGCCTCACTGTTTGAATGTCCACTTTATATGCTTTAATTTTGTAGCTTGAACAACTATGTTTATGAAGACCAAATGTAATTTATCAACTAGTGATTTCTTACTGTTTATTTTTTTTCTGATAGTCCATATTGTTTCTGCCTTTTTGTTTTGCTTTTTTCCTCTTTAAATAAAAAAAAGGAAATTAATGGCAAAAGAAACTGTAAAACTTACATAAACACATGGAAATTAAACAACAACTGGGTTACAGGTAAAAAGAAGAAATTAAGCAATACTTACAGTTCAATGAAAATTAAGATACAACATATCAGAACCTGCAATGAAAGTGATCCTAAGAGGGAAATATATAGCAGTGAATTGTCACATTAGGAAAATAGAAAGAGCACAAACAAACAACCTAATGCTACACCTCAAACTTCTAGAAAAAGGAGAGCAAGTCAGGACCAAAGCTCATAGAAGAGAGGAAATAATAAAGATCAAAGCATAAGTTAACACAATTGAGACTAAGAAAACAATTCAAAAAATTAATGAATCAAATAGCTGGTCCTTTGAGAGAATAAATGAAATTGATAAACCTCTAGCCAACCTTATCAAGAAAAAGAAAGAAAAAGCTCAAATTCATGCAATAAGGAATAAAAGTAGTGAAATTACTACAGATCCTATGGAAATTCAGATCATGAATACCTACTTTGAAAATCTTTACTCACATCAGGTGGAAAACACAGAGGAAATGGACAGATGTCTAGAAATGTATGAATTACCAAAGCTGAATCAAGAAGATATAACAATTTCGAATAACCCAGTATCAGCTAATGAAATTGAAAATGTGACTAAAAACTTGCCAACAAAGAAAAGCCCAAGTCCTGATAGATTCATGGCTGAATTTTATAAGAAATTTACAGAAGATTTAATACCAATACTCCTCAAACTTTTCAATGAAATTGAAATTGAAAGGGAAGCAATTCTTCCTAACTCATTCCTGAAGGCAGGTATTACTCTGATACCAAAAAGACCCACCCAAAAAGGAGAACTATAGGCCAATTTCCCTAATGAACATTGAGTGCAAAAATTCTCAATAAAATATTGGCAAATAGAATGCAGCGAATCATCAAGCAGATTATACATCATGACTAAGTGGAATTTATCCCAGGAATGCAGGGATGGTTTAACATACACAATTCAATAAATATAATGCATCACATCAACAGAGCCAAAGACAAATATCACATGATCATCTCAATAGATGCAGAAAAAGCTTTTGATGAAGTCTAACACTTGTTCATGATAAAAAAGAAAAAACTTACAGAAACCTGGAATAGATAGTATCTATATTTTTCTCAGCACCACATGGAACTTCTCCAAAATAGACTTATCTTAACCCATACAGCATCCTGAACAAACACAAAAGAATTGAAATAATTCCCTGCATATTATCAAATCATAGTGTAATGAAACTAAAAGTCAACAGTGAAAGAAACAACAGAAATTAGAGAAACACATAGAGATTAAGCAGTATATTACTTAATAATCAATGGATCACAGAAGAAATGGAAGAAGTAAAAAGTTTCTAGAATCAAATGACAATGGAAACACAGCATACTAAAACCTAAGGGACACTATGAAAGCAGTTCTGATTTCACTCTTTTCATTCCTAATTGCATGGATTTGAATCTTTTCTTTCCTTTTTTTGATAAGGTTGACAAAAGGTTCATCAATATTATTTAATCTTCCAAAGAACCAACTCTTCAATTAATTGATTTTTTGTATTGTTTTCTCATATTATTTTCTCCATTGCATTAACTTCTGCTCTAAGCTTTATAATATCCTCCCTCTCATGAACTTTATGCTTGGCTTGCTCTTCTTTTCCTAGAATCGTGAGGTTCAATTTAAGTTTTTTTATTTGAGCTCACTCTGTTTTCCTGATATGAGTATTCACAGCTATAAATTTCCTTGTAAGACTGCTTTCATTGTGTCCTATCATTTCCAGTATGTTGTACTGGCATTATCATTTCATTGCAGTAAATGTCTAATTTGTCCTTTAATTTCATCTGTAACCCACTGGTTGTTCAGGAAGGTATTATGTAATTTTCATGTGTTTATGATATTCTTGTGGGTTTTTTTGCCATTGAATTTCCAATTTCATTGTGCTAATATCTGATAATACGCATGGGATAATTTCACTTCCTTTGCATTTATTTAAGCATGTTCTGTGAGCTAGTATGTGGTCCATATTGGGGAACATCCCATGTGCAGCTGAGAAGGCGTATTCTGATATGAGGTAGAACACTCTGTAGACATCTACTAAATCCATTTGTTCTAGGTCTTGGCTTAGTTCTGGTATTTCATTGTTGGGTTTTTTTTTTTTTTTTGTCTACTTCATCTGTCTGTTTGTGATAGTGGGGTATTGAAATCCCCCAATACAATTGTATTAGTGCTTATTTGATTTTTCAAGTCCATTAATATTTGTTTTATACAGTTGAGTGCACTGGTTCTTGAGTTAGGGTTAGGATTAGGGTGAGGGTTAGCAAAATACAGCCTCTCTGCAACCAGGAACAAAGATGTCTGAAAAATAGCAACATGATGAAAAGTAAAAAGCAGTTCTCCAGTTGTTGGGAGGAATCTGACAAGAAAACTAGAACACACAGAGACGCTGGAGAAATGGAACTCATGCAGGGAAAAGTATGAAGCAGCATGACAAGCTGACCCTACTCCCAGGGAGACGAATCTGTATCTGCTGGCACAAGGTAATCCTGAAGAGTCGGCAGCCTCGGAGAAACAATACACTGGGCCGGCAGTGCGTAAGTACAAATACAAATGACCAATAAATGCACCACACAAAAAAGTGCTTAACATCAGCTATTAGAGAAATGAAAATTTAAACAACACTGAAATTTCATTTTACTCCAGAAAGAATAGCTATCATTACAAAGTCAATAACAAGACATGCTGGTGAGATTGTTGGGGGGAAAAAGAACTCTCCTACATTTATTTATTTATTTGGAAATATAAACTAGTACAATCACCATGAAATTTCCTTGAACAATAAAAATAAAAACAGAAATTCTATTTGACTCAGCTATTTTTCTCCTAGGTATCTTCCTGAGTTACAGACATCATATTACAATGATACATGCATGCCTGTGTTTATAGCTAAATAATAGCTAAATTATAATAGCTAAATCTTGGAAGTGGCCTATATGCCCACCCACAAGTGAGAATATGGAGTACCATGCTTCACAAAAACAAATAAATTTGACTTGTTTGTAGGAAAATAAATATGCCTTGAAATCATAATTTTCAGTGAAATAAATCAGTTGCACAAGCTTAAATAGTGCATAGTTTCACTATATGCAAAACCCAATGCATAAATAACTTAAAAGAGCAAAATAAAAGATGATAGGAAACAAGGGAGTAGACTTTTTACAGATCAGAAGGAGATCTAGAGCTGAAAGAAGAGGGGAGGGAGGAAAGAAGACTAAGATTTGATGTGCATTTGTACCACCTTTCCAGAAAGAAAGTGTTCATTATGTATTGCAAACAAGTACTAGCAAAAAAAAAAAAAATCCACCTGCTCTAACAGAATGTTGGAGAGTTTCATTTGGGATATGCTTAGTTTTGTGAGTAACTCAAACAGTACTCTATTTCCTGTGCCTACTACTAGCTGCTGAGCTGGTCTGGGCACTGAGAGAGAAAACAGAAGCTGAAGACTTGTGTCTCATCTTCTAAAATCTCTCTCTATATATAAATATAAATATAAATATGAATATATATATATATATATATATATATATATATATATATATAGAGAGAGAGAGAGAGAGAGAGAGAGAGAGAAAGAGAGAGTCTTACTGTATAGTTCAGTGTGGCCTTGAACTTACTATGTACCCCAGGCTGACCTTATTAAACTCACGGGGATCTCCCTGCCTCAGCCTCCTGAATTCTGGGATTACAAGTGTTCTACACCATACCCAGCCATCTTCTGGAATTTCTAAGACAAGATTGAATCAGTCAAAGGAAGTTTATGGAAAGCAACTGAAACTTAAGTATGATATGACTCATTATATTATCCTGATTACTATTGGTGTTATTTTTAGTGCCAACTTAGATGACTAAATTTGAATGAAATGTTCCTATCATACCAGGAGTTCCACTGTGTGACAAATGATTATGGATTGCTGGGACTGATAGTTCATATCTCTTGCTGCTCTGCCCCCTGCCCCCTGCCCCCTGCCCCTTGCTCCAGTGGGCAAGTTGCTAAGAGCATTTGCATACAAGCACTTAACTGCTGTCAGAACGAACTAGAACTCTTCCCTATGCTTTCCATATGTGATGCCAGTGTTCCTCTCTCCTTTCTCTCTTTCTTTGTCTCTGTCTGTCTGTCTTTCACTCTCTGTTTTTGTTATTCTTGTTTTCCTGTCTCATGTTTAAAAGCCTCAGATTTTACATTTTCCACTTGGTTCCTCTAAGTCCATCTTGATTATGAAATATTAATATGGTCAGTTGGTTTCATTACCTTCTCTGAAGCCTACTGAGATTTTCAGTTTGCCCAGGGCCTCTAGATGTGGGCCAAGCCCATAAATGTTAGTTTTGCAGTGATCTTTTTTAGCAAAATCCAAGGGAAATTCTCCGTGTGGTGAGGAAAGCATGTCGAAGTGACAGGAAGAGGGAGGGTAAGGGGCAGAGGGAGGCGAAGGGTGAGGCTGAAACATAAGCCGTGATGGGTCTTCCCAGAAATAGCAGAATTAACCAATGGACACATCAGGATGTAGGAGCTGCCAGGAACACGGTGCACTTTTCAGCCCATTTGGAGAACACAGCCTTGCCACTGTCATTTCTGAATGAGAACGTGTGTGAACTGAGGGGCTAGGGACAAGTTGTGATCTCTTAAATGATTACTTTGGGAAATCCTAAGAGATAAAAATGTGGCCACATAATTCCAGGAAGAAGCTCTAACATGTGTCTCTGGGCTCAATCTGAGATCACAAAAAGCCAACTGGCAAAATACGCTAGTTCCCCCGGCCTAAATCATAACATCTTTAGAAATGTAAATTCACCTTGACTTTTCTCTTTTTTATAACTTGTTTTCAACTGTTAAATTGAATTTTGTTTTGCTTCTAGCCAGATTTTCTTTCTAACTATTCCAAATCTTGATCTTGGACACACATTCCAAAAGGGAAACGCTGTCACTGTAGCCTCTGTGAGCCTCGAAGAAGCAGTTTTGGAACACAGAGAAGAAAACCAGAAACAAATTTCAAACATTCTGTTATGTTATGAAACAAGAGTCAGGTGATTTCTGCACATTTGAATTTCATCTCCACAAAATTTGTATTTAACCTGCCCAAGTCTTTCCACTCCTTCAAATTTTTCATGGATACCATCGATGTGGTGTAAATCATATTCTACTTTTATCACTTCTATAATCCTTTGCAAACAATCACCTTGAGTTGCACACAGCTTCTTTGCTTCTGTAAGTTAAGGATTAAGCTGTGTTTTTAACTTTTAGTCTCCATGCTATTATTGATCTACTAGTTTCTACAAATTCTCCAAGGACTTGATGGTCTGTGATTGTCTATGTGCCAGTGCCATATGGCAGAGTGGACCCTTTGAGAGTGTGCGGAATGGTATTTGAATAAGCTTTCACATTCCACTTGATGATAAGATCTTCTTAACATACTCCTTTTGTCAAGGGCAGTTCTATATAATTTCTGGGGGAAAATATTTTCATAACTAAGTTGTGATTAGGGCTTGTCGGAGACCTGGTCGCTTGCCATGCGAGCCAGCTATGGTATGCAGAAGCATAATTCCGTGTGCCTCCAGTCACAGTTGAAGTCACAAAGGTCCCATGATGCTGTGATGCTCCAGGGTAAGATCACATCAGCTAAAGATATGGTTCCTGGAGAACGAAGTAGTACTAAAAAAAAAGGGTTTCACCTCAGAGAAAGGACAGAGTATTAATCCACCATCTCTCCCCATCATCCTCATCAACATAAAGACCACCACCGAATCCCATAATCCCCTCACCATTGTCCTCAAAGCAAATGTGATCGGTGCATACCAAGGATCTGGCTACCTCGTGGCCTTCTGTTCCCTGTGAACAGTTGGCCATCCCAGATCCCCACTGCACTGCCATTTTGTCTCTTGCTCTTGCTTTTTGCCATGAACCATACACCTTGTAGAAGCCCGGAGACTCACTGCAGGCGTCCCGATATCTTTTCAGGAAGACAAATGATGGAGTCTCATTTAATCCCAAATATATTATTTCTTGAAAACTATAAGCCAATCTCTGGGTTAATGAAAATATCAAGACACATACGACCATGTAACAGAAATTTAAAAAGAAGCCAACTGAGTATGCAGGATTTGGAGAAGTCTGAATATTTTCTGCAGGCTAGTTCATTTGTTTGGGCTGGTTTTTCTTGGCAAAAATTTGCACATGGGAGCCCTTGGCTTGTTTCAGTTGGTGTCTGTGGACTCATGGCCTGGTGCACAAAGAAGAAGTGAGGGAGAGGAAAAGGAAGGCACCAAGAAGCGGGAGTGGTGGTCTTTGCATGTTTACAGGAAAGTGTCAATTTAAAGGAAAAACGAAATTTTCTACAAGGTTATATGCTACTTCATAGCAGAGATGGGGTCTATATCTGTAATTCCTATGGTTTTCCAAGCATAAAACCTTGTACAAAGAAGACATTTCAAGACCATGCTTTTGCTAAATTTAGATGAATTCTGAAAAGTCATATGTGAATTCAGTTTTGATAGGCTGAATCATAATTTTATTGTTTTAGGGTTTGTTTTTTTGGTTGCTTGGTTTTGAGACAGTCTTGCCATGTGGTTCTGGCTGGCCTCAGAGATCCTCCTGCCTCAACCTCATAAGTGCTGGGACTACAGCCTTGTGCTACCATATCCAATTTAAGCAGAATCATTATTTTAAAACATGAGGAAAACACATTTAAAGGAATATGGCATTGACTCATTTTGTAAAATGAGTATCAACCCCCTGATTTATCTATTTTTTTAGTAGAATTTGTCAATTTTCCTTAACAATGAGGACATGCATCTATTTCTCAATTGCTATAGGAATTGCGATCTTGGATACTCCTTTCAAGGCTAAAATTCTAAGGTTTTAGAGCTTTATTCCAATTAATAGTATGTATTTAAAACTGAAAAATTTGGCCATGTTTTCTGCTTTGAAGTAGGAGAAGAAAAATGTTTTCGTCAGTCCTCAAAGGTTCTTAGCCGGAATGGAGACTTGTAACGATATACACACATATTAACAAAAGGAATACAAACAGAAGTTTGTTTCCTGACCCAGTGAATAAGTACTTCTCAAAGAAGTGGCTATGATTTCTAGCTTATGTAGCATCTTCAAGAAAGAACAGCACATTTTTAAAGAAGTGATAAGACAAAGGAAAATGATGTTGAGTCTCCTAAAGTGGTACTTATGGAAAGGCAAATAAATTATAGATAAGAGTCAGTTAGTAAAACTTAATACTTAATTCCTCTAGTACCACCTCTAGGCCAGTAAGTGTCTGAAGTTTTCTTCAGTGATTAACCTTCAGCTGGTGCAAAGGGTGGTAGGAAATCTTTCGTCTTTGTTAACCAGTGCCCTACTTATAAGCAAGTAGGGAGAAGGCAGGGGCTTCCCTTTATTTGCTTTTGCTTTTGCTTCTTCTTCCTCTTCCTCTTCTTTTTCTTCTTCCTCTTCTTCTTCTTCTTCTTCTTCTTCTTCTTCTTCTTCTTCTTCTTCTTCTTCTTCTTCTTCTTCTTCTTCTTCTTCTTCTCTCCTCATCCTTCTTTTTCTTCTCCTTCTCTTCTTCTTCTTTCTTCTCCTCCTCCTTCTCCTTTCTCATCATCCTCCTTTGTCCCCTTCCTTTCTTCCTCTTCTTCCTCCTCCTCCTCTTCTTCTTCTTCCTCTTTTGAGGGGGGACAGGGTTTTGCTATGTAGTACAGGCTGCCCTTGAAATCTTTATGTATACCAGGCTAGCCTCAAACTTGCAGTGATTCTCCTGCCTCAGCCACCCGAGTGCTGGGATTACAGGCATGCACTACCATGCCCGGCTATTTGCTTCTTACTAGCCTTCAGTTCAATGATCCTTCATATTTTAAGATGACATACTCAGACTTTCCACACATGAAAGGGAGAAAAAGTAGAACAAGTCTTCTCAAATTTTGTTTTGTTTTCATTTATTCCTAACCAAATGTTGCGGTTTGAATCTTAAATGTTCCCCAAAAGTCCACAGGCCGAAAGCTTGATCCCCAGTGCAGCACTGCTCAGATGTGGGACCTTTGGGAAATGGTGGAATCATAATGCTCTGATATCATGAAGAGATTAATCCATTGGTTGATTCACAGCCTATTGGGCTACCGGGAGGTGGTGAAAACTTTAGAAGCTGGGGTCTGGCTGGAGGAAGGAGAGCAATGGCAGTGTGCCTTTGAAGGGTCTACTTTGTCCCTGACTCCTTTCTCTCTCTTTCTCTTTGCTCCCTGGTTCCTATGACGGGAGCAGCTTTGGTTTACAGCAAACTGCTTGCCATGGTGCTCAGACCTGCCATAGGACTAAAGCAGTGGTGTCGAGCAAACATGAGCCAAAAGAAACTGTTCCTTCTTTAAGTTTTCTCTCAGATATTTTGTCACAGTTACATAAATCTAACACAACAGCCCCTTATTGCAATTCTATTCACCCCAAATAACAATTATTTATATGAAGTCAGACCTACCTCTCACATTAGGCAGTGTCCACTGGGAACTCAGTGACTCTGTACTTTTAAGGATGTTTACTTCTTGACTACAAACTGAGCTCTGCTGTTTGAGATGGAAGCAATTGATCACCCCTCTTCCCTGTGGGGCCTGGCAGTAAGAGATGTGACATACTAATCATAAAATCACACAACTGAGGCATTCTGTGTGTATGTTCCCACAGGACAAAATTGAGAACATGCTTTTCTGCTTTTTGTTTTTGATTATGTAACTAACTACATTCAAGTGTACTGAAAGATTATGGTCATTCAGCAAATGTTTTCTTGGATCTAATATCCTGCATATCTTTATAAAATGAAACAGTATGTTGGCTCCTACCATAACTAGACCATTACTAATGATTAAAGACTCTTCATGGTTAGCATCTCTCTAACTCCTTCATTATAAACATGATATAATACTTTGATAGAAATACCATTATCATTAAAAGTAATTCAAGCAGTTCAAAAAATCATCACAGAATCCACTATTCAGATCCAATTGTCCTTAAAATGTGGGAGAGTGTCTCACAGACTTTTATGTCTCTACACAGCTACAGACAAAACAGTGGACAGGAAAAATGGAGGTACAGATGGTGAAAAAGAAGAAAAAGAGATATTCATACCAGATATTCCTTGAGGTTTTAAAATTTTTGATTCTTAAATACCATTAAATGTTAAAATAACTTCAGATGTACAGAAATAATACCCGTGCACCCAGAACTCAATTTCCCTTGTTGTTAACGTCTCTTTGTTTAAGCTAATGAATCACTATGGAAGCAATAACCAAAGCCCCCACCACATCTGAAATGCTTCAGTTTTTACCTGATGTCCTACCTACCAGGATCCCAGCCATACACATAGCACCTTCAGCCACCAGGCCTCCTTAGGCTTTTGAGGCTGTGACGGTTTCTCAGACTCCTCTTCTCAAGGGCCTCAGCAGTTCTGAGGAGTGTAGTTCAGGGTCATTTGCAGACTGGTCTCAATTTCAGTGCCTGATGGCTTTCTTATCCTTAAGCTTGACTTGGGAGTTTGGGGAAGAACTATCTTCTCATATTGTACCAAGGGCACATGCAATCGACATGGCTGATCTCTGACACTGTTAATCTTGATCACTGCTGAGGCAGTGTCTCAGGTTTCTCCACCCTTCTGTGCTCCTTCTGCATGTATTCTTCACATAGAAGCCACTGGGCACAGCCTTCATGTGTGGATCAGGAAATAACACTTCAACTCTTCCAGGAGAGGTGTCTATATAACCTATTTGGGATTCTTTCATACGGATTTGCTTAATCTTATGCATGTATTTATTTACTCAAATCATGTATTTGTGCCAGTATGGACTCAAGAGTATTTATTTTGCACTTTGCATTTGTATGATGTAATACTATGTTATTATTACTGTTCAAATTGTTTCGGCTTTTGCCCTTGGGAGCTCTTCTGGCTAGAGTCCTTTTGATACCACTGATTGGTTTGGGGGATTTTTTGTTTGTTGTTTGAGCACTTCCTTTTGTCACTAAAAAATGTTCCAGGCCAAGTGTGAGACTCTGTCTCAGCACAACATGAAAGGAGGGCTGGGGATTACATCCTAGAATGTATGCAACTTTGAGTTCATTCCCAGGACTGGGGGAAAAGAGGGAGGGTGTTCAAATTCACCTTGTGCATCCCCACTCCAGCCCTTGAATCAGACATTTCTTCAGGAATGTCTACTCCCTTTATTAAATATTGGTATTTAAAATCCAAAATCCGAGTGCTGGGAGTTCTCATTGCCCTATGGCATGGCATTTCTTTCTTTTTTCTTCTTTTGATAAAGAAATATACGTATGTATATATGTATGTATGTATGCTCTATCTCTATCTAACTATCTCATAGTTTCTTACTGTATCCAGCTGTATTTAGAGTTAATTAAGCTGCACACGAGGCCACACTGATGTCTCCAATTCTAATCCATTACCACATTTTTTCTTTTTCTTTTTTTTTTTTTTTTTTGTGCTGGGGATTGAACTCACAACCTCATGCTTTCCAGGCAGGCACTTATGACACTTAGCTAAATCCCCGGCCCCCTATTACCACATATTTTGTAGGCATTGCAACTGCCAACCTCAATTTCCTGTTTCACATAACTCACTTTTCCCATCAATTTTGCTTGGAAAGTTAGTAACTTCATCAGGTCATATGCTGGAATTATTTTGTGTATATATGTTCATATACACTTTTCTAGCATTTAGTATGTCCTTTCAAACTGGAGATTCTTATTTTTGTTTACATCCACAAAGTTTAAAAAAATAATTTCTCTAAATATAATTTAGATTGCATTTATTCAGTTCACCACTTTAAGAACACCAATTATGTGTTTACTTGAGTTTCTTCATCCACCTTCCATAACTATCAGTCTAGAATCGAATTTTATTTCCTTTTTAAATTTTATTTTATGAAAAAAAGATAAAACAAAATTTCATAACAAAATAATAGGACAATAACAATGGTTACTACATTGCATATTGTTATATTTAAAGTAGTTATTCAGAGTACAAGATATAGGCATTAAAATATTCTCCAATTGATATTAGCACAAACTTTCTTTTCAATGAAGAGACACTAATAGTACAACTAACTTGCATCTTTTTCCCTTTTTGCTTCCATCTTTTATCCCTTCCCCCATCCTAGTTTCTTTTTTCTCTTGAATAATGTCTTCCCATTTCACAATATTTATTGTACATTTTAAACCTTATTTATTCTTTCAGTTTCTCACACATGGGATTCCATCTGCCCATGACCATGGGTGCACATATATCACTATGGCATGATATTTTTAATTCTTCTGGGAAGATACCCATAAGAGGGATAGCTGGGCCAAATGGGACTTCCAATCCTAGTTTTTTGAGAAATCTTCACACTGATTTCCACAGTTGGTTGCACCAGTCTACATTTCCACTAACAGTGGAGAAGGGTTCCTTCTTCCCTGCAGCCCTTACACATTTGTTATTGGTTGATTTCTTGATGATAGCCATTCTTACGGGGGTGAGATGGAATCTCAGTGTTGTTTTAATTTGCATCTCTCAAATAACCAATAATGGTGATATTTTTCTCAAACCCAGAACCTTACTGATTTTTTCGCTCAACTCTTTTTCTTTCTTTACTCCAGCCTCTTTTTTGTATGTTTCCCTGATAAAGTGTAGTTAGATTTCTCTTTTATTTCTTTTGAGTTCTGCAAGACTTTTTTAACTCTTTCTTGTCTATTCTTTAAATACTGTTGAGTTCTCTTATCAAGGAAATCATCCTAACATTTCTTTGAAACTGTACAGAATGTTTTCTCAGTTCTTTATGCATGTCTTCCAGAGCATCATACTTTTCCGCTCTCACCATCATTTGCGGTAATACCTAGCTTCTATATGTAACAGATTATCTCTTAATAGTCATTGCTTACTGGGGCAAAAAAGAAAAAAAAAAAGAAATGACATGAAAAGCAGTAGAGAGTGAGTGAGGGCAGCAAGTCTTTAGTTGTTGGCTTTAAAGAGGCAATGTGAACTCCAAAGCTTTAAGTCTCAGGCTGTTTTTGCTGGCATCTGAAATTACGAATGTGGTCTTGAGTTGCATCCTTTTGCCCATAAAAGTCTCAAGTCTATCCTTCATTATGGCTAAGTAGTAGTCCATTGTGTAAAAAGGCCACATCTTTTTTTTATCTGTTCCTTATTGGATGGGCAGTTGGCTTGTTTCCAAGATTTAGCTATTACAAATTGTGCCGCTATACACATGGGTACACATATATCGCTGTGGTATGTTTTCAGTTCTTAGGAGAAGATACCCAGAAGGAGAATAGCTGGATCCAATGGGACCTCCAATCCTAGCTTATTGAGGAAGTAGCAGGTCTCCAAACTCACAGGACTTGAAATGGGGGATGGATCAGCAGAGCTGCCCTTCGACCCCACTTCTCTGTGGTTCTGTGGTTAGGGAGCTCTCACAGACAATGCCTGTTTCTCTCTTGGGTCATCTATATGCTTAGACCTGACCAAATGCTCCCAGATAAGGCTCTTAGATGGTAGGTTTGACTTTCACTTTTCTTTCTCATTGATTTCACAGGATTTCTAGTTTGTGGGTTTGAGAAGGCAAACAGAAACACTGAAAAGACACCCAGGATTTGGAGACAGATTTATTCATGTCAACAGGCAATAATCAGGATCATTCCCAGAATGTCAGGCCCTGATCCCTAGTAGTCTAGGGCCTTTGTGAGATAAGCAAGCAGGAAGCACAAAGGCAGAATGCTTTGTCAATTGGGGATTGGTTTATACAGTGTGCATCATAGTGACCAGCTATGCATAACAGTGACCAGTCATTTCTAAAAGACAGGAGCAACCAGAACTGAGACAGGAACTGTTACCTGGGCAACTAAGAAACTGAAGTATACTGGTGAGGATGGGAGGCATTTTCTACTACAGTTTGGACTTGTGACCATTTTTTTTAAATTAAAGATGGAAAGTTTGTTTTGTTTAGTTTTGATTTGTTTTTTGGTGGGGGTTCTTTTTGTTTCTATTACCATTAGATATTTCAGTGAATTTTGAGAACAGTGGAGTAATTTTTACTGCTTTACTCAGTTATGTTTAACTGGAACAATTCATTTCTTAAGTGTTTCTTTCCTGAACCTTTTCTCAAATGTTTGGTGAAGCCAAGTAACCTGAACACTAAGTGAGTGTGCATTTATCAAACACTCAACATAAAAGATTGTCAACATGCTCAAAAGCTTCCGGGGAATAACATCAGAACAGTCGATCCTCTGTTCAGGGCACAACAGTTGTGATCAACTGGTGAATTGGGTCTATGTTTTTATCTGAGGCTCATGGTCTTCTTTTGAGGTTACTGCTTATTGGCAGAATGAATCTTTTTTGCAGGCTTCAGACTTGGGTTCTTGCTTTTTCACTGGCCATCAGCCCTGGTCTCCCTCAGTTGTTTGGCTTACTCAGGACTACGTTTCCCTACCCTCTGACCTGCTTTTCAGCATGGAAGTTTGCTTCAAGACTGGCAGAAGAGAGTCTGTTTTGTTTTGACTCTCTCTTCAGTCCAGGCTTGGACCTCATCACATGAATAGGCCAGGATAGTACCCATCTGGTTTAACTCAATGTCAGCTGCTGAGGAACTATAACTACATCTGCAAGGTTACTTCATCTTTGTCATCTAACCTGGTCATAGAAGGAAAATCCTGGCATTTTCCTGTCTTGCTGTAATGGTTTATGTCAGTGGCCCCCAAGCCTCATGCAATTATGGAGTCAACCAAATCTAGTATTTGCGATTGGTTCATTGTCTAGTGCTCGGATTGGTGGTGTGAGTGCTATACCTGCCTAGGGGTGGAGCCAGCATAGGAAGTAACAGTGGGAAGAAGGTGTGTCTGTCTGGCTCTTTCTGGTTTGCACCTTGATGTTTGCAGCTGGCCATGAATGGTGTCCTGCCATGCCACCGTGCCTCTTGGAGCCAATTGAGTATGGGCTGGAACCTCCAAGAACTATAAGAAATACATAAACCTTTCCTTCCTAACTTTGTGTGTCAGGTATTTTGTCTCAGCGATGAATAAAAAGTAACTAAGACACTTGCTCATATCAAGAAAAAGAATTATTGTACACCAGGAAGAAGGGATCTTTGGGAGCTGTCTTAAGTAGCTTGCCTATCATAATGCCTAGTCCTTCCTACCAAATTAAGTGTCTTATATAGGCCTTCTTTAGTCCCATTTCTTTATGAATACTCCAATGCTCACTTTGCAGTTAACAAAACTGAAATTTGTAGGCCATTTGATTACAATGTCTCCACAGATAAATGTAGAGTTAGCCTTCTCTTCTTTAGGCCTTTCTTCATTTGTCAAGGTATATCGAGCTAGGAGTTTAATGTGGACATTGTTTTCAGATTTCTCTAGCTCTAATAACTATAGATGTGAGTGGGATATTTCCACCATGAGCCCCTGGGCCGCTCACTGGGGTTTGGGACAAGGAAATTCAGCTTTCACTAATTGCATACTGTCAGACTGAGTAAAATCGTGAACAAAATCCACAAGAATGTCCAAAAAAAATTGAACAGTTAACTTAGCCTAAACTTATCTTACAGATGAGAAAAATAGGGCCCTCCCTCAGTCTACGTCTCCGAGCCTGGAATGAAGATAAAAGTCTTAATGGAGGTATGACTATGAGGCGGCAGAGAATGACATCTTACCCTGGAGGAGCAAGCAGGACAAAGGTCAAGTGTGGCAGGTCGGAATAATGCCCCCAAAGTATCTAAGTCTTATTTCTGGAACCTGTAAGTGCTTCTTTATATGCCAAAAGGGACTTTTGCAGATGTGATTAAATTGAGGATTTTAAACAGGGAGGTTAACTTGGGTAATCCCAGTGGTTTCCATGTAATCACAAAGGTCAGTAGGAGATCAGAGATAAGGAAACAACATGAAAGATTTGAAGATGTTACACTACTGGCTTTGAGTTGCAGGAAGAGTCCTTGAGCCAAGGTATGTACCTGATGGAGCTCTAGAAGGCAGAAAAGTTGTTTCTTCAGAAATTGAAGAAAGAACCGGCCGTTGGGCATTTTAACTATTGTGCAGTTAAACTGATTTTGGATTTCTGACCTCTTATAAAAGAATTAACTTGTGTTGTTTCAAGTCACTGTAGTAATTTGTTAGAGCAATAAGAAAGTACCACATCAGGCATTAACGGGGATGTGCATGTCAGAGAAAATGCTAAACCAGAACAGGGATTCTCAAACTTTGTGAATTGTAACTGTTGGCAAGAAATAATTTCATATCAATATCCAAAATAAGCAAACATACAGTTGTGCACCTACACAAAGAATTAAAAATTTGCAAAAATCTTTATTTCACAGAGTATTCTAATGTTTTCTATATTATCTTATTGCATTATTTCACTTTTTTAAAAATGCAGATGGGGATTCATTACACTGATTTTATAACTCCTTAATGGCATTTGGGGAAAGAGACTTGGCCCTAAGAAGGATAGACTGGGATTCATCTGAGTTGGGCTTTAAGTGTCAGTCTCTTGACAGCATATGGCAAATGTTCCTTCATGGTTTATAGTTGGTGTCACTTCCACTGCTGCAGGGATGCAGAAGGCAGAGGCCAGGGCTGCTCTTGCTAACCATCCTCCAGTACCCTCAGAGCCTGCAAAGGATGAACTATCCAGCCCAAAATGTCAACAGCCAACAAGGCCAAGTTTGAGAACACTTCTCCAACTGCATCTTCTCTTAGCCATGCTCACTGGTAGTTTGGTTTCTTTTGAAATGTTCCCCCAAATATGTCTCCCTTCATATTCAGTGCCTCTATGACCTAGTATGAAACATGACTGGCCTTTGTGTGTTACATTTGGGATAAGTGCTGGCTGAATTTAAAAGAGGAGCAGTATACTGCTAAAACATGTGTGAGATCCTGGGACACAGTGGCCTCTTCCAGCCCGTTACTGTCAGAGAACTAAACCACACCTTAGGTTGCTTCAGACTTCCAAAACTGCTGTGTAGCTCATCACTGCCATCTAAAAGCCTCTGCTCTTTAGTTTCAATTTTACTAAAGCTGGATTTAAAGTACATTTGGAGATCCTTTGAACAAACATAGGTAACACTGGTCCACTGAAAACAGAAAAGATAATGACTTCTACTTTCAAAGCTGTTTAGAAGCTCTCTTCACTCCAAAAATAACTTCACCCATGTCTCTAATCCTATATGGTTTATTGTAGGGCACAGCTAAGGGTAACGGGAATAATCAGTAACTGGCTTCTGTTGTTTCCACAAATAACTGGTATAAAATATACCATATGTTTAGGAAATGACAAAATTAAAGCCAAAGTGGGGCAACTTTCTACAGGAGGCCCAGACCATACTCACAGGACTAGCTCATAATGAGGACTAGTACACACTGGAGATGGAGTGGTGTCTGGAAGATGAAATAATTTATTTTATCCTTTATATTTTGGGGTCTTTGGTGAAAAAAATCTCACATGTATTGCTAATAAGTCCATAACCAAGGATTTTGAGGTCAGGGTCTAGTATCGTTTCCTTTCCAAGGAACATGAAAGCACCTATAAAAATAAACTCCAGGATGTGAAAGAAACACTACAAAGAGAGTTTTGAGCATATTAACTGGAATTCTTTCCTCCTGAAACTAAAATAGCTTGTCTGAGGAAAGCACTGCGGTCTTACTCTGTGTTGCAGTAGGCCATCCTTCCTCAGCCTTCCAGGAGGTCAGCACCTAGGGGAGGGAGCTCAGCCAACAAATACTCAGGAGCAGGAGCAGTTTAGCAAGCTGTCGGAAGTTTTCAGAAGGCCATGTTCCAAGCAGAACATGTTTGAAAGTGAAAAACCTTCTTTACTAGCCAGTCAGATTGCTTTTGTGTTTGTATGGGCTTCCTCCTAAATCGAAGGCATGTGGTTAAAAGAGAACAAAACAAAAAGCTACAAAAAATATCAGTTCATTGAATGTTACTGACCTTGTTGTTGGTTCTGTGCTAAGTTCTTTATATGAATTAATTCATATAATCATCAGTCATTCTATAGTACCATTGGCATTTCCACTTAGAGATGAGGAAACTAAGGGCTAGGAAGATCATTAAGCTTAGTAAGATACTAGGTATTTTGACTCTAGAGATCATTAGGTGAATCCTCATTGGATATGGGATTTTTTTTTTTTTGAGACAAGGTCTTGCTAAGTAATTCAGGCTAGCTTTGAAATCACGGTATAGCCCAGGCTGGCCTCAAACTCTGTGATCTTTCTGCCTCAGCCTCCTGAATACTGGGATTATATCCTTGCACCACCATGTACAATGGATATGGGATTCTTAAATGTGCATTAACTTTAAAAATCTAGTCACTTTGGTCTCCTCATTATCAAGAGACCAGTAAGCAAAGGAGTTCCTGCCCACCATTCTTCACAGGTAACTAAAGTCTGACCAAGAAAAGGAATAAAATAAAGGAGAGAAGAGGAGACAGACAGAGTGAAAGAGAACTGAAAATGATCAAGATATATGTATGTGCCAATTCAATTCCCTAAAAACAAACATCACTATTTTGTATTACTAACATGCACCCTGGAGAAAGCAGGGTGGGATAATGTGAGGAAAACCACGATAGCAAGCTCTTCTTGGCATCTGTGTTCTTTTATGCTGTTCAAATCTCAAGAAACCCCTGAAAATTGCTACATATTAGTCCTGAAAGGCGGTGCTGGAATACTGTGCTTCAGGCTGTGTCAGGTCCAGGCCATTGAAAACCTGCTTGAGTTCTCCTGAGAAACCCACATACAGTGTTTTGGGAACTGATCTGTCCTTGTGTCTTGGGATTTTGTAATTACATAAGAGGTCACTCTTATTTCACCAGCCAGTTTGGCCACACCTTAATCTCCTGTCTCAGGATAATGCAGAGGGAAGAATTACATTGCAGCACAGTCACAACGATGGCCTCAACTAATACTATGGGTAGCACTGGAGTAAGGATGTCCTTTTAGAGCTGTCCTGTCTTAGCCATGGTGGATGCAGGTCTTTGGGTGAACTGCGGACGGTAGTTTTCAGAGGACAAATCAGCTGAGTGCTCACAGCCAGCAGCTGAGGAACTGGCAGCCTACACTATGACGGATGTGTGCTGTAGCACCCACTAGAGAAACCCACACATCTCCTCTGCTGCACCTCCCAACCCACACAGGCTCAGAATGAAAGCATCGCCAACACTGTGACTAATGAAAACAACTGGGAGTGAAGGGGGCAGGGTGGGTCTTTTTGTCTTTATTGTTGTCCAGTCAACTATTTTAAAGTACTGTGAAATGGTTCCCCCCGGATTATCATAGTACCAACTCATTGCATAGTTCATTTGCTTCGGTATTTATTTTGTTTTTTTGAGGGTCTCACTATGCAGTTGAGGCTGGCTTGAGCTCACTTTGTAACCCAGGCTGGTCCAGAACTCAACAATCTTCCTGCTTTAGTTTCCCAAGTGCTGGGATTACAGTTGTGTGCCACCACGCCTGGCTTGCTTTTAGTTTTTAGGAATTACTTTTTCAAAATTTAATTTTGTTTACTAATTATATAAATCAAAATAGTTCCAAAATAAGTTACTTCAGAATTTAGCTTTTATCCCTAATCTTCTGTTTCTTCTCTCTCACTATAGATATGTATTAAAACATGTGTGGCTTATCCTTCTGTAGAAAGAAGCTTACTGAGTTTATGAGTAAGGCAGCTAGCTAAGGGAAGGATCTGATGTAGCACTGGGTGACCGGCCATGTTGATAATTAACAGACAGTGAGCTAGAACTTGGAACCACGAATAAACTGTCTCAAGCCTAGTCTCCTCTAGGGAATTGCAGCCACTTCCTACTAAGTTACTTGGTTTCCAGGAATTTAAATGTATTGTACATTTACTAATTTCTTTCCTCTAAAACCTGTTTCCCTTAAACTCTACGTGTTTCTGCACAGAAACACCTGTGATAGGTGGCCACAAAACAATCCAGCAATTCCTGCACTTTTCATGTTCATAATTAGGAACAGATCAGGAGCCAGCGGGCCACCCACTTGGGACCCCTCCCGGAAATCCAGGAGCTGGTCTCCTTATTTCCAGTAAAGCTCTCCTATCTTCCTCCTTTCTTCTACAACTTTATTCCTTTTGTTGAATAAGGAACTTATGTGTATGTTAACATTTCCATTTAAAAAATACAAACAAATAGGCACACACTCATTCTTCCTTTTAAGTAATCAATAGTACACTGTGATGGTTAATTTTATGTGTCAGTCTGTACCACAGAGTAAGTAGATACTTGGTCAAACATTGAGTTTTTCTGTGAAGATTATATTTAACATATTTTCTGGGATAAGATTATATTTAAATTGGTAGACTGAACAAAAAAGTCTTCTTAAGTTGAAAGCCTGAATAGAACTAAAAGGCTAGCTCTTGGCACAAAGGAAATTCCTCCTGAGTCATCAGTGCCTTTGAAGCAAGGCACTGGCTTTTTCCTTTCTTAGCATAAGAACTAAGACACTGGCTTTTCCTGGGCCTAGAATCACATGATCAGCAATCTTGGATCTTTAGCCTACTGGTTCACCCTGTAGAGCTACAAGTTTATCAGTCTCTTTAATGTCATGTGACCCAATCCCTTATAATTTCACACGTATATGAAATTATACCTGGTTCTATAGCATGGATGCAACTTGAGGTTTTTCAATTAATCCTTCTGATAAACATTTAAGTCACTTTAGCCTTTTGTTATTATAATTAGTTTGGTAGTGACTATAATTTACTTAACCATTTCCTTACAGGTGGGTGACTACTATATTTTATTTATAATTTTCTTGCTCTGCAAAACAAATGCTGTATGAATAGATCCCCAAAGGGGGTCATGAAGTATGTGCAAAATGTGTGCACTTTTCATTTTTAAAACAAAGTTCAGAACTTGGCATATTCTTTCTTTAAAAAATGTCATATTCACATTATCAATATATGAATTTTCCCAAATCCTCTCTAGTTCTATATACTTATCTTCTAATTTTTGTCAATGGATAAAAGTTAAATCTATTAACATGCATTCCTGACAGCTAGTGAGACTAAGCATTTCTGTGTATTCACTGGCTACTGAAATTTAGGTTTCCACGACTTGCCTATTTCTGTTCTTGGAACATTGTTTTTCTTACTTTTATACTCAGTATGACTCAAATATCAACTATCATGTTCATATTATACCAAATAGTTATAGGCTGATAAAAATTTTTAAAACCTTGCTATATACTTTGGCAAAAAAGTCCTTCTGTAAATTTAAGACTATGGGGTAATCTTGTAACAGCTGTTACCTAGTTCTTTTTCTCTGATGTTCTATAAAAACAGTGATCTTAAAATACGAATATTTGAGTAGTTCCTCTCATTTTATTATATATATCAAAGTTATTTTCAGGTAAAAACATTCCATTAATAAAAAAATTAGTATTGAATCAATAAACTTACAAAATAATCAGGCTAATAGTTTAATCTTATAATTTTCACATCTTTTTATGTTTCTCTATTCTGTTTGGATCTAAGCTAATTGTCCTTAAAGTCTGACAAAAAACTATGGCTCTGAGATTCACCTACATCCTGTGAATTTCCCTCATCTTCCCCCTGGGATGTATCTTTTGCTGGCTGGATCCTACAGCCCATCTTTATTTTGGAGGTGCACATCTTTCAGAAGCTTTCTAAAAAAAGAAGGCATGAGAAACATTTTTGAAACTCTGTATGTATGGAAACATTTACTATAATCTCACATTATAAACCAACTAAAAATTTGGTTGATATAAAAGTCTACTTTGAAATTGTTTTCTTCCTCAGAATTTTGAAACAATTTGTTTTATGACTGCAAATACTGACAC
This sequence comes from Hydrochoerus hydrochaeris, assembly GCA_004027455.1. Lineage (NCBI taxonomy): Eukaryota > Metazoa > Chordata > Mammalia > Rodentia > Hydrochaeridae > Hydrochoerus > Hydrochoerus hydrochaeris. The sequence continues at coordinate 231,850 of PVLA01002350.1, read as the reverse complement.
CTGTTCTTGTGACTCCTTTTATTTTAAAGTCTTTTAGACTCACTATGATGTACTTCGGTGCTACTTTCTGAATGTGTGCCCCCATTTGTAGCTGAAACCCAATCCCTAAATTAGGAGGTGGAGGCTTCATGAGGTCAGTAGGTACTGAAGGCAGATCCTTCATGATTATGGTCTTTCATGTAAGAGGCCCTTAATATAAGGGCTTGTCTCACCTTGAGAAGACACAGCAAGAAGACACCTTCTATGTGGAAATGGGCCCTTATCAGACACTCAATACACTGGGGGCTTGACCTTTGACTTTACCCTCTAGAATCATTACTAAATAAATGTCTGCTCCTTGTAAACCACTTAGGCTGTTTGCATGGGCTTGTGTGTGAACCCCTCTATTGAATCACTCTTCCCTCACAAGTCTCCATAAGTCTTTCCTCACTTCATTGGAGATGCCTTCTCCTACCCATCCACACAAAACAGAAACACTTTAATTTATCCTGTCCCAATACTTCCTATTCCTTTTACTCATGATTATGGTCTTTCATATAGGAGGCCCTTTATACAAGAGCTTGTCTTTTCTCCATAGCACTTACCATCCTTGGGATGTATTTACAGCTTGTTTCCCCCTTGAATTTATGCTCTGTGTACCTAGAGCAATGCCTTGCACACAGCTGATGCTCTGTAAGTTTTGCTAAGGAAGTATGTGAAGGAAGTATGTAAGACTAGTTGGTGGTTTAGATATTGTACTTGATAAAGCGAAACCTTTTGGCTGCTCTTGAGTTCAAGTGTGGTCTAGCCAAGTTTCCCTACTTCTGGTAGATCCCTACCAACCTAACACTTAACCTTCTCATAAATGAAGGGGAAAAGGAAAGGAGAGGGGGTGTGGTCAGGCACTGTGTGTCACTGTATGTAAGGGGACACAGAAGACATTTACACACCTGTCCAGTGACCAATGAACAGATCTCCCTGAATGTTATACTTTGTGTATCCCCTTCTAGCATTTTTATATAAGTCTGAGCTGATGAAGTCACAAAAATCAGACTGAATTTCCTATTATTTCAGGAGAATGGGTCTTAGAATTTATTTTACTTAGATAGACTTTCCTTACACCCCAGAAATTTTGAAGTATAAATCATACATGCCATGAACCTAAGGAAGTGTTTCAAAGAGAACATTTGAGGAAGGAGAGCTCTCAAAACCTAAGGAAAACCATGGCCTACCTACTCAGTTCCTGAGATAACACTAAACAGGAAAATATGGGTGTTGTGGCTTGCATCTAGATGTCCTTCCAAAGCCTCATGAAGTCAGGTGGCAGGTCTAAGGTGTGTGCTGCTGGGACCAAAGGTGCAATACTAGGATTTGATTCACGGTGTGATGCTAAGACTGAGGGTGTCAGTGCTGGGTAAAATATGAGGAGTGGCATTCATCTTTGCTTGTTGCTTAATGTTGTTACTGCTCTGCCAGACCCCACTGCCAGGTGCTACCCTGCCTTGGAGTCAGCCAACTGTGAACTGAAACCTCTACAAACTGTGAGCCAAATAAATTTTCCCTCCTTCAACTCTGGGTGCAGGGTATTGTCTCAATAATGAGAAAAGCAACAAAGACAGTAGGCTAATTACTAGAAAATACATGTCAGAGTTTAAATTAGCTCAGTGTTGACTTTGGGATGGGATATGCAAAGATTTTGTGTTCAAAATCAAATTGGTATTTACTAAAATTATTTTTCATCACATGGATAAAAAGAAATGAGATGCAAATCATAAAGCCATTTGTATAAAATCATTTAATTTTCTTAACATACACATTAGAGAAGGATTTGTCTATTCCCACAGCAGATCTCATCCTACACGATAAATACACTATGAGATACACTATTCCCCCATCCCCTCCCCTTCAGTGTTTTGAGACATGGTCTCATCATGTCATCCAGGCTGGCCTGGAACTATGTATTCCAGGGCAGCCTTGAACTCACAGGGATCCTCCTGACTTAGCCCCTCAAGTGCTGGGATTAGAGACATGCACTACCGTGACCAACTAGAGGTATGCTACTAAGGATTTGTGAAATACTGAGCTCCAGAATAATTCAGTGACTCCCTAAATGTCAAAAATGTTGGTATATATTAAGTAAATCAACATTAACAGCTGTTTAACAGTGATAAAATATACCTTTATTTATTTATTTTTGAATCAAAGGGTCGTAAAAAAAATTATTGCCAAGGTAGATATCAGGCAAACAGAAAGGTGCTTTAGAAATTCAGTTACCTTGGAGTTTATTTAAACTAAGAGGAAAAGGTCATAATGTTTTCATGCAATACATACTTGGTTCTTTAAATAACAATTGTGACAAATAGCAGAAAGAATTAAGGAATGTTGCACTTGTGATCCATACAAAACACCAACATTTTAGATTGTACATAATTAAAGATATCTCACTTTCAAAATACTGTAATAGCCAATACACAGAGGCATGCCTTAAGTGGCATAGGAATGCAGTTTAGAAAACAACAACAACAAAAAAATCACACCAGAACTATACAGTTTCTTTAAAATCACTGAGCAAGAAAAGCAACATTGAACTTTCATACTGATTTTACACAACTTCTATACAGTATCTTGACTTAAATCCAAGAGCAAAAGTTAAGACTCTCCTCCTCTATTTTTGGTAAACAACTGTATGGTAAACTTAGATGACTTGTCCCCCTGGATTTTACCTGGGAGTGGCCTTTTTAATATTTTATTTAAAAGAGGGCAGGTTTGGCACTTTTATACTGATGTCACCAATGCTAATATTTCTTGGGATCTCAGGAAGATTCATATTCTTTACAGCTGATACAGCACGGGCTGGAGCTCCTGCTAAGCCAGCCTGTATATAGAAGTAAATAAAAATAAAAAAAAAGAAAGAAAGAAAATGTATAACTCAGGTGTAGCTCATTATAAAACATAATGGAAAACACTGACAAAAAATTTTCATATAACAAGCTTAGAGACCAGATGGTATTTTGAATTAATATGAGATGGTTACTTTGAGATACTAATCTATAAAGAGAAAAAAATTGACACATTAAAAAATGGTGAATACATGCAAAAACAATGTAGGATTTAAATACAAATTGTGTACTACCTAGTTATCACACACAGTATCCACAAGACAAAAGCTAAATCTTTACCTATATCTTGATTTAATATATAATATGAACACAAGGCATAATTTACATTAGTTTCCTTATTAAACATCTCACACAGCAATTATGACAGTATTTTTCTTTTAAAGTGGCATTTATTATCAATATGTGCGATGAAATAAAAAACTGAAAGTAACAGATAATAGTTTCTTTATTCAGTTTCTTTATTCGATATTTAAATTAAAATATTTCAAAACAGTAAAATTTGTTTTTAAAACTGTAGGGGCTCTTCTAAACTTTTTAAAGAAAGTTCTAGAAAATTTTTTTAAAAAATCAGGCTTTTAAGTGAAGCCTGAATCCAAAGAGAACAGGTGAAGCTAGAAATGAAACTGTAAGATCATTCCAACCTTTTAATCCATTCGCAAAAATCTAACTATAAAAATTATTTTATCATATAAAGTAGATTTTGACAACTATGTTCAGTTTACCATCTATAAATTTAGAAAAAGAACATACATAAATAAATGCATTGTAAAATTTCCGGTAAGTACCTAGTACATAATATTTGGCTTCTTCTTAGTAGGAAAAATTTTAATTTGTCAAATAATTTTGCAATAAAATATGCTTAAAAGAAAAATGCATATATATATGTATATGTGAAACTTCTCTGAAGCAGTTAATATCAATAGCCTTCATATTTAAGATTTAATTTATTCCTCAATAAGAGTTCATCACTTTATATAGTTAAAAAATAATTTCATCACTTTTTATACAATAAAGTAAGCCAACAAATACATCTGAATTCAGTAGCATCTTGCATCAAAGTAGACAAGTAATAAAAACAAATTTTCCATTTGTTCAGATCAATTCATATAAAAGACAGTACATGTAAAATTAGATATCTGTAAAATTAAAGTCCTTTTTCAAAATTTTAGCTTTTCCTTTTTATGTAATCCTACCTCTTTTGTTAATTAAAATAGTATTAGTAATAATAAAGCTGTTACCTGAGAAAAATCTTGACTGATACAAAATAGGCCAGTGTAAACTATTTGCTGAATAAAGGATACAAACATTGTTAAGCAATGAAATAAAAGCCATGGATTATCAATTCTGAATCAGAACCAAAAAAGTGATAAAATAGTATTATAGGTATGATCTACATAGGCAACGGGAAGGGTTATATGAATGAAAAACTCCAAACCCGAAGAAAAACTAAGTAAGGCTGGAGAGTTTAAATTTTACAATTTAATGGCAGTTAGTTGTTTTTCATATAAGACTAGAAATATGACTGACTTCTACATTTATACCTACCTGAAGTAATGAAGTTTATGTTATATCTCACTTCCCTCCTGCTCCCCCAAAAGAAGTTAAAGACACAACTGACTATTATTTAGGTAACATGTATCATATTCAAAAGGTTCTTCAATTTGATCATCTCAAATTAAAGGTCTAGATACCAAATTTTAGAATGGTTTGGGATTAATAAGAATCCAGTTTAAAGTGGTTTACCTCCTTGCAAGCTTTCACTTACCAGAAAGTATGTTGTCTGACAAGAGAATAAAATTTATTTTACAAAATTTCAGATTTACTGGAACTAGTATCACTTTCCCAGTAGAAATTTTGTAATTTTTCTAATTAAAAGATCAATTTAAAACTACTTTGACATTGGAGTTTTGATAAGGGTGGAAATAAGTGGACTCTAGAAAAGTACTGATAAAATACTTAAATATATTTTAAAAGTTAGAAATTGTGAAAGACTTTATTAAATTTTAGAGAAAGTGTTTCTGTATATTTTATTGAATTCTATGGTTTAATTTATAAATAGTAAGCATATTTTGTTTAGTGTTAAATTAACTATTAGTCATGAAGCTTTACTTTCCCTAATTCCCTGTACTGGGTACAACTATACTAAGCTGAAACAAAGAAAATGAGAATAAAAAATACATCCTATTAAGCATCATTAGATTAAGCTGCTTCTTTTTGACCAAAGATGGTGTCAATTGTTGGCTGCTAATAAGAATAGATAAAGTCAACATAGTAATTGATTTAAATAGCATATATGTGCCTTATGATGTAAAACCAGAACTTTCTAAATGCAGACAAAAATGTTTAATTCCTCTGAAGGTAAGCAGCAAGCCATAGACATGCAAAGGATGGGGACTATTTAGAACACGCAAATGAATTTAAATTGAATCAAATTATTTCTCAAGCATGTCCAATATTTTTATGTAGTATATCATAAATTTAAGTAGTTAGATATTTTTTAATTGTACTTGAAGTTTGATTCTTTAGAATATTAAATATGAAAAAATGAGGACTATGATCAATAAACATATGCTTAAATGGGGAACAATGTTTATATATAAAAACGATGGCTTAAACATAAACACTATGTTACTTGCGTAATACCAGAATGGTTATACAGGAAATTTCATTTTCAGACTCCCATGAAAATAAAGTCTGAAGCACTTTTATCTAAATAGAAAATGCCAAAGAAGTAATTTGCCATTAGGAAATCAATTTGCTGGCACAAAGAGGTAAAGAGATTTTTATCTTGGTTAAGACTTTTTTCAGTAAAGATACATTCAAAGCAATAGGATAACTTTTACTAACACTTAACTTTTTCAATATTAAAATTTATCTAAATCAAGTTTATGTGACCTGTTAGTAATACATATAATTTAAAAATGAAAAATAAAGTATTCCTAAAAGGACAACATAGTTCTTAAAAATTTAAGATTATATAGTTGACACAAAGCAAAAATATGAAGAATGAAATTCTACTGGAGAAATAACTTGTTTCCATCTACATTATACTCGATCGCCACCATGGCAAGTAGACTGCAGCAATTCCACTAACAAAAACAAATACATGAGTCCAAAGCAGTCAAGAGTGTGAACTGGATGGAAGAATGAAGTACAGTATATAAAAGAATGGTCATGTTTTCTGTCCCATGAGATTAAATTAACAGAATTAAGAGAAAGAAAACAAAATGAAGTCTGCAAGTATACCAAAATGAGGCCAAACAGATAGAAGACTTATACAGACAAACTCTTGGGAATTTCAAGCACTCAAATCACAGAGGTAGTAATGGATGGATATGATTTGTTTTTGATTTTGTTTTTAAATTGCCAGACCCAAAAATAAACAAAATTATGTGCAAGCAAAACTTAAAAAGCAGCATAGCTAAAATATATTTCAAAGAACTTGAAAGCTCCCTTTTCCTCATGCAATTAACCTTCTGGAAGGGAAATGGAAACTAACAATCTATTTATTTATCTAAGTAAGCATCATCTTACTATTTTAAAATATTTTCATCAAGCTTGGAATATTACATAGGAAGATGGTAGTTGGAATAATCTGTATATACTAAAACCTTTCCTCACCCTTTCTGCTGCGAGTTGCTATCTGCACATTGATAATTTTGACCTAACAGCAAGTGAAGGAATGCCAACGTTAATAAACATGGTATTAATTAGTTTCAGACTTTGCATATTTTTGAGCAAACAGAAATTTTTAGTATTTTAATTTCTGAGGGTGAGGCAGAATAATTTTTAGTCTGGGGATCTGCACAGGCTTGCTGTTTGCTTTAAAGGCAGTGCTTCAACTCTGCAATTATACATACATTAAAATGCTGATGATGACCTTCTAGTAAGAAACAACTACAGCATTTTATAAACGATTTTATCAAAATTAGGATGATTTAAAATTTTTAAACTTTAAAATGACCTGTCATTTTATACATTATCTTTGGTTATACTTTTAACTCCTAACATGATTTGTCAGCATGAAACATAGATTTTTTTTTTTTTTTTTGGTACCAGGGATAGAACTCATGACCAGGCACTTAAGATGCTGAGCTAAATCCCCAGCCACTTTTGATCATTACAAGCAACCTCAGCATAATTTTGTAGAATAAAAAATAAATATGTATGTCAAGATAGAGGGAGAAGATCCACTCATAACTTCCTATATCTTAAGGCCAGTTTTCTTACTCTGTACTGTTTGAAAATAGATACATCACTTTTTTAAAAAAAACAGTCAATTACTTGTTCTATAGATGGAAGTTAATAGACCCAAGTGGTTGATGGTTCCTTTGCTAGAAAACAGCAGTTTAATATGAACTAAACAATGAAACTGGAAACGATATCCATCAATGCTATGTATTTTCCATACCAAGGATACAGTAACATGGTATGGGACCAAAAATGGTATCCTAATTGCCTATACAGTCCATAATCTCAGAATAAGGCATTAGAAATTTTGCTTTCTCAAATCCAGACAGTATTAACACTGTCGTAACTAAAAATGAATCCCAAATTCTCAGAGATTTTTAAAAATTACTCAAGTGGGTAACTGATCGTGTTATGTTATAGATTTTTTTTTTCTCCACAGGAGTCAAATTTTCACCTAGAAAATTTTGATTGGGACCTTAAAAGCATTTTTACTCTTTTCTAAGAGGGTTTTGTGAAATAAAAAACTACTTATCAAAATCTACATGGTATTTTTCAAAAACGAATTCACTTCTTAACTTATAGTGCAAAAAATATGTATAGAAAAGAGAAAGGTTTTATAAAGCTAGAAATCTATTAAAAACATTTCTAATATTTGCCAATATTCTTTGCAAAACTATTCAGGTTTTACAGTATGTGGCTGATTCTGATTATAACATATTTAGATGTCAGAAGGTTTGCTACAGTTGAAATCCATTAAATTAACAATCAAAAATCCATAAAATTAAATTTTGGTCAATATATTTAATGTATTTTTAGAGAATTTAATTCACATTAGATTCTGACCTTCCATTTTGTTGGCCATTATTAATGTGCACCTGCAGGTCAAAACTATAAACACAATTCTATTAAGACTTTGGAACTGAAAATCATTTTGAGGTGGGGAGTCATTATTCTAAGCCTTCACTAACTCCCATTTTGTATACAGAACTCTAAAGGTTCAGCTTATGGTTTTTAAATTTACAGATTCCAAAACCCAGTAGGTGACTGACTCTATGTTAGAATTCTAATTTAGAGATTAAAAAAATAATCCAGAGATGGAAAGTTAAATTAAGATCGGTTCTGCTATATCATGCTCAAAACAGTAAACTGAGTTTTTACATAAAAGTATATTGTCATTTGTACAATTTGTCACTTAAAATGACAATTTTTTAAAAGAAAGAAAAAAAATTTAAACTTTCCTTTTACAATGCAGGCAGACAAAACAGAACAAACATGACATCAATGATATACTACTAAAATACACTAAGTCCAATAAAAGATGAAGAAAACTACAGGAGGAACTAGAATGAAAAATAGGCTACAGGGACTATATGGGTTCATTAACACAAAGAATTTTTGAGTCTGGCCTAAATTATTAATTGCCTTTGACATCATTTTGCTTTCCCTTTGTTAAAGTACATTTTTTCTCAAAGTCAGCAATACCTTGTCTACCTGTCCTGTCTGGGAGACTGAAAGATAAAGGTCTGTAAGAGAGAAGAATGGAAAGAGCTAAAAAGATCAGGATGTTCAGAAAAAAGAGGACTGACTTTTAAAAAGTAGTGACTGAATTCAGACCCATTTATCCATCTTAAAAATAACATGAAATATGCAAAAGCTAACAATTCTCCCAGAGCCCACCCCTCTACCTCCACCCTCCTCCCAGAGACTTTATTTGCCGGCAGATTCATGGATGCTTCTTAAAATTTCCTCCCAATCCCCCCAATTTTCCAGCTCAGGCCCCCTTCTCCCAACATCCCATGCTATAGTAAATCACTTTTTCTATCCAAATAGACTGGAAGAAAAATATATTCAGAGCATATCTTTGCTTGCATCTATCTGGGTGCTGAATTAATTGGTCACTTTCTTCCATCTTTAAAATGGACCATCTTTAACTCCATACAATAAAATCTCTGATTTCTAACAGGCATCTAAATAAATCCAATTTAAAAGGTGTACCTTAATTATATTCAGACTGACTTTTTAAAAAGATAAATGCTACTCCTAAAACACTGCTTACATGAATTTTAAAAAATATAATAAGTTCATGGACAATAATATTTGGGGTTTTAATTAAGTTTTCCTTACATTTTTACTTTATAATGTCTTAACTGAAATTTAGTAAGAGATTAGTAAGTTTGTATCTTGCTCTCAAATAATTGTGGATTAGTCTACAAAATCAGATCTCTAGTAAATTTAACTAGCAACATGGAAATGAAAAGTATATGGAAAGTTTTGACACTTTCAAAAGTGTATAGAATAAAGCTGGTAGACTTTCAAATATACTTAAAATGTGATAATTTCTGAAAAATGACAAAAAGTCAATATAATTTTCAAGACTATTCCTTAAAATATGAACAGATCTAAATGGGTTTGACTCACTACCTCCAATTGACTTTGACTCAAAATCCTATTTCACAATAAAATAAAATTAGAGATAAAACATATAGAGAAACACCTGAAAACATAATTTTATGGTTTATCCCCAATCTAATTAAAACATACCTTCTTACAAGGCACAGGGGAAAAAAAAAACTAATTTGGTAACAGATAACAACTGATCATACATGTAAAAAGATATCAGTGGGTAATAAAAGCATTCACCAGTAATCAAAACTATTTAAATAGTACTGTTTCTGCAAAGAGAGTTCTTAAAGTTTAGGAATTTAATAACTATTGTATTCAATCAAAAATACAAATTCTGCATCTTATAGCTTGCCTGCTGGCTTCCTTCCCTTCATTCCTTTTTTTTTTTTTTTTTTTTTTGTGGCAACAGGGTCTCCTTATGCAGCCCCGGCCAACCATGAATTCCTGACTGCTTTGGCCTCCCAAGTGCTGAGATTACAAGTATGTGTTACCATGCCCAGTTACTGTTTTATACAGATAGGAAAACCTATCACATTAACAAAGTTTTACTGGACAATCAAAAAGCAAATATTTATAATGCACTTGTTATATAGGACCTTCAAGACTTCCGTAAACTCTGCATATAGCATACTAAAGAGCAAAAGGAAAAAAGAAACGCCACCAAAGGAAGGAGGCAAGTACCTGGAAATGGGAAAATTGTAAACAACTGGTCAATATATTTTTACTGATGTTGATACAAATTCACAAATGATCCATTCATTTTAGACTTATTATTAACAGATTATGTCACTGTATATTGGCATTTAAAATCTATAACCATAAAATCTGAATACACTTAGAAGTTATTTTAAAACTTCATGGCTTAAGTTTACAGTTTATCTTTTATTCTACTAAACAATATATTGCAAGTCAATTAGGCTAAATAAGTCATTTTCCTTCTTAAGCAACATTTTCTCCAGTAACCTATTTTGTTTTCCCTTTTCAAAAATTAGTATTTTAAAAATTAGCTACAGAACATAAAAAATATATACTATAGTTACTGAAATAGTCCTAAATTTAAGTTCTTCATCACTATACAAGGCTCTACTTCAGGAAACCAATAGGAATAGGAAACTGCAATATGTGAAGTATTTTTATAGAAAGTTACTAACCCTCCAATTTCAGACTTATTCATTATGTATTTCTTTTAATTCAAATAAGCATAGAAAGTGTCAAACTGACCCTTTAAAATGTCAACAAGATAAAAAATTTGAGAACTCCCCTGAAGCAAATCAGTGCTGCTTTGCTTTTTTATAGTACTACTTACTTTAAAACAACCAAACATCTGAGAGCTCATGCTGTAACAGTGAATGTTTTTTCCAAATTGAGTTTAAGCATAAATAATAAATATAACAGCCTCTTCAAATAAGGATAGCACTGAGTGAGTTATTAAGAGAACTCACCTTTGTAAATTCTGCTACGATAGTAAGAAACAACCAAAATAATGTCAACCTAAGTGGTTTGAACTTAGTCCCCCACACTAACACCAGAAAGCTGGTCAAGTATAAAAACAAAATCTTTTTCCTGTAGAATGTAATAAAATAACAAATATATGTATTAATGTACAAAATATGTGGCTCAACTAACTTGTCAGTGACTTTGGGGGACGATCCAGAATTAACAGATGGAGATATTGAATTTCTCTTGTCATATACGCTAAGATTTACTAAGCACTATGGTAACTTACACATTACTCCCTCAGTAAGAATTTCAGTTTTTCTCCCTTTTACTGAAACAAAATATGGAATCAGGTTTATTACCCAAGGCAGTCATAGCTGTGGTTAAAAGAACATATAAAGCTTTTTGGTCGATAATACTCACAAGACATTTAACATACCAAGATGTATGTATTTCCTTTTCAAAAACTAAGTAAGCAAATCCAGCTGTACCTAGAGAGCAATACTGCATGACAAACAGTGAAAGCTACAATCGTGCATTATTTATGACCACGCTTAGAGCCTGCTACAACTAAAGCATTTTCCATTCTTACCTCAGATTTCTCCAGTTTATTTTGTGCATCAATTTGTGTAACAATCTCATTCATGTTGGTCTCCAATACCATTCCCCCCATCACCATTTCTGCAAGAATATTGTGAACCTAAAGAAAAAAAATAATATAAATACACAAAGAAAATTAACTACAAAAAAGTTTCACATTCAGTAGTTTTTGTTTCACAGACTGCTGTTATAAGTATGAACAGTAAAAATAATTTGGAGGGAAGGGTCATAAGTCACTTTCATCATTATTGTGAAGCTGCGGGCAGTTATGTGACCCCTTTAAGTCTTACTTTTATGGGTTGAAAAACAGACAACAATTTCTTCATAGGACTGTTCAAAGATTAATTTTTTAATTCCTGAAAATACCCAAAACAAAGTAATTGATAAAAATTAAAAGTAATCCCTCTTTTATCTACAATGTCATTTTCTAAGGTTCCAATTACTTGCAGTTACCTTAATATATTAAATAGAAAATTGCAGCAATAAACAATCCCTACATTTTAAACTGAATGCCTGATGAAATTTTGGTTACTCAGTTCTGAGCTGTTCAGGATATAAATCATCCTTTTGTTCAGTGAATCCACACCTGTATATGCTACTCGCCTGACAACATGATGACTCAATGATCCAGGATCACCCAAAGCGAATGCTCCTTCTGACATATAGTTGAAAAGTCAATAGTAGTCTAATGAATGCTAAGATCATAATGCCTGCATCATTCACCTAATCTCATCACTTAAACACTGTACTATTTCTTATCATCAAACAATAAGTACAGTAAGAAATTTTGAAAAAGAACCAGATTGCATTTATAATTCTTTATTACACTGTATTGTGAGAGCTGTATTATTTTACTATTATTGCTGTTAACCTCTTACTGTGGCTTATTTATACATTAAACTTTATCATAGGTATATATGCATAAGAAAAATATAGGATAAAAATGGTTTGGTGCTGTTATAGTTTGGATCTGCAGTGTACCTCAAAAGTCCATGTGTCAAAGGCATGGCTGTCAGTCTGAGGTACTACTGGGAGGTGGCAGAACATTTGAAAGCTGGGCACCCCATGGGAGGCAGCTGAATCACTGAGGGCATGTTTCCAAAGGTGCTATTGACTACTCTCGTTGATCCCTGGCTAGCATGAAGTGAAAAGGTCTCCTCTATCATATACCTCTACCATGATGTAGTTAGTGTGCTGTTACAAGCTCAAAGGAATAGGACCAAATGACTGTAGAAGGACATTTCTAAAACTATGAGCCAAAAGAACCCTTTCCTCTTTTTAAGTTAATTATCTCAGGTATTTTGTCAGGGATGGAAAGCTAACAGATACTATTTGTATTGTCAAGCATCCATTGTGGGGTTTGGAATTATCACCCTTGAATAGTGGGAATTACTGTATTGGAGAACTACTGTGCAATTATTGTTATAACATCAAAACAATTCAATCTCAAGCTTAAAACTCAAACATGACCCAGAAGAGCTTTGTTTTTTTACCAGATTCTTAGTCAACAATTATTAGGTTGCAATTTTAAACTTAAGGTTCTTAATGAAGCAATGTAGCACTGTTAACAAACTCTAGATAGTAACAATGAATTTTCTTTTTATATAGGCACTTTAACAGTGCTTTTACCCCAAACTCTCCATACATGTAATACTCATTATTTTTCATCATAAATACACCTGATAACATTAAAAAATGGTATCTGTTATTGGGGAGTAAAACATATATCTAAGATTTTAAAAATAAAATATTTATGGACATAAATCAACAATTCAGAGCTGAAACAGGTTTTATAGGATAGTATACTCAGCTATAATTTAAGTAATGTGAAATTAAAAGACTGAAATTAGATATGCATGCTGACTCTACCAGTTATTATTGGCATGATTTTAAGCAGTTACAGCACCTAAACCTGTTACCTTACCTACAAAACACAGAAACAGTATACCAACTACAGAAATAACGTAGCTGCCTCATAGGGTGATCTAATAATTAAAGTAATCCATGTAGGTGCTTAGCACAGTATCCATTAGGTATTTTAAGATAATTTTTTCATAAAAACTTTTTAAAGGTTAAATTTATAACTGTATTATTCAGTTTTTATTATTTTGTAAGATGCCACACAAATGCAATGCATGTATTTTCACTTTTTTTTTGCTAGTACGTTTGCAGTACATCATTATATTCAATGTGGGGAGTTGGTACATGCACATAACACAAATTATTTTTAATTCTTCCCTTTCTACTTTTCTTCCTAATTCATGATTTAATTTATAATTTTTAATTTTGGAAGTCTTTTCTTCATTTTGGAAATGTACAAATTCTGAAGAAAGATTTATAAAAATTATCTTTCCCACAAAACAAAAATCAAACAACAAGCCACAGTTCTTTCAAAAACTAGTGCTAAATAACATCACTTCTATTATCATTACTGCTACTAGACAGCATTTTTTAAATGTTTGGATGCTACACCCATTAGGGTATAGAACTTAATCCTCACAGTAACCTCTGTTACAACTGAGACAGTAAATCCAACTTTCTCAAAATACATATACTAGTATACAAATTTGTTCTCAAAGAAAAATAATTCCTACAACAGCCAATTCAAACTTGAGTGGTCCAGGTCCTTGCAGTGAATGAAAACAACTGATACAGCTAATTAATTTTGGTCATAATCTATAGAAATGTGATTAAAGATCAACTGAGTGATTAGACAATATAGAAAAATTACCTCATTATCCCCAGTACAAAAAAGAAAAGGTGTTCAGAAAGTCCATTGCTAGTGGATTAGATATTTATTAAAACTTCGGTTTTGGAAAAAGAAACCTCCACCTCTGAAAACAAATTCTAGTAAGAAAGGGCTGGGGATTTGGCTCAGCAGCATAAGCACCTGCCTTGCAAGTGTGTGGTCATTGAGTTCGATCCCCGTTACCAATAAAAAACAAACAACTCTAAAATTCTCGTAAGAAAGCATAATTTAGCTCCTAAAACCACAGCAAGTTTCCCAATTCCTTTGCTCAGCCTCTCTTGTGACTTCACACCCTCCTTATCCCTATGTGGACTGCATATCCACCTTTCCAGAAATACTAACTAATATTCCCACTTTTGTGCTACCTTATAAATAGTTTTACCACTTTCTTTACATTTCATTCTTCATCTCCCACTGTGTTCTGTCAAAGTATCCAATTTAGAGTTTATTCATTGGAGAATTCTTGACAGTATTCTTCTTTAACAGCATATTTTCCTTAAGTTCTTGGAAGGTATTTTGGTTGATTTTAGAATTACTTCCTTTGAACACAGTTTATTAGTGCTACTGAGAAAAGAGTTGCCAATATAACCATCACTCTTACAAAGGTAATGTATCTTTTATTTCTGAATGCTTGTGAAAGCTCTTTCTGTTACTCAATGTCACTATCAATAGTCTAGATGTAGATTTCTGGGTAGTCTGCTGTGATTCTTTTATCTGCAGACTGGTATCATACTAATTCCAAAAAATTCTCAGATGCAGATATTGAATGTCTCATTTTGAAGTAAGAGTTCATTAAATCAACCTCATCTATCCTCCATGAGCATAAAATATCTTGTAATTTCCATCCTATAGACAATGTTTTCCAATTTTAAATTTATCTTTAAACCCATTTACTAAAAATATTAATTTTGATAACTTCCTCTTAAAATTCTATTAAATTCTTTTTAAAAATCATCTAGATCACTTTTATACTTTATCCAATGCACTTTTCTTCCTTTATTGGCACTAAACTTCCCACCAACTTGTTGTGATGGCTAGACTGTTACTCGAGATGCCCAGCACACTAGTAAAGCACACGGCATATGTTCGTCGGGGGGAGATCTGAGATGACTGGCAGGAGGGGCAGCAAACTGCAGGGGTAAGACCCACCAGGCCCGAAGCCTGGCTGGGGGGAAGAGTGAAAGGAGGAAGACACTGGCGATGTCTGAAAGCTCCATTCTGCTTGTGTCTTTTGCTGCTGCCATCATCAGTTTCTTCTACCTTTCAATGTGGACTCATACCCACAACTGTCTGAGCAGCTCTTGGGCCTTCCAGTGTGGACTGGCACTGTATCCATAATCCATTTTACCCTAAGGCTTTCAGTTTCCTGGGCAGAGCAGCTACTCACTTTCCGTCATATAAATAAGCCACTGTGGACTCTCCCACCACCTCTGATCTTGTAAGCCTATCTAATAAATCCCCTCATTAACATAAAAGGAACAATACACCAAAAGGAATCAGGGTGCCTAGAAGACATGGCTGATAGCATGTCTGTAATAGGAAATGTGTGCACTCACATAATGTTCTGTTGATTCTGTTCCTCTATCCCTGGCTCCTCTAACTGGGGGACAGACACCATTCTAGTAGAACTATTTTCTTTAGTGTGATGATAGCCAGCTGTGTGTCTCAGTAGCTGTGCTGGGGGACTACATTTATGTTCCCCTACTAGGCAGACAAATGGCAAGGTGTATGCACATGTGTCAAAGTACCAACAGGTAAGTTTTTACTCACCTTACTCTCTGGGTTAGATTTGTGTGTATTTATAACTTGTTTTATTAAATATTTTCCTTGTAGAACTAGCCCAATTCAGTACAATGTTGTATGAGAATCTGCTCTTACAACTTGGGGAGGAGGCTGAAAGTGAGTCATCAGGTAACTCAGCTACTGATGATGACTTGGGTCATGTAAGCCAAAGAAACAAAAAAGAAGTACAAAATGAATACTTTATTTTAGATGGGAAAGAAAACGGGAATGTAAATAAATATTTGACTATTTAAATGCTACTAAAATGGTCATGTACACCTGAATGATCCAATATTAGAACTAGGTCACAAAATGCTGCCTTGCCAGAGAGAAACCTAATGGACAGAATGTCAACACTCATGTGAAATTTATTAATTGAATAAAAGAATGAAAAAATAGTATTATTCATTAAATCCATTTTCACTCTGACAACTACAAATAAATGTTATGCTTACACACAAACAGATTTGACCACACAGAAACAGTACCTTATCTACATGGAAAATTAAATCCAGTTCACAAACATTTTCAAAACATTTGTCTAATGTTTCCACGAATACCTATAGAAAAAAACAAAAATGAAAAATACTTTTGAAAAGAACTGAGTAAACACATTTAAATTTATTAACTATAAGGCAGGCAAATGTTAGTTTACTAAGATCCTAAAACGTCTCCATCTTTTCAAAACTTACCACAATTTCCTTAAAACTAAAAACTATTAAATGCAGAATGAGTGAAAAAAAGACTTTTCTACAGGTAAGCCACTTTTCAGTACTTAAGTATATGAACACATTTTTCTAAAAACTGGTATAACTAGATGGAAGTTCTAGCACCATTACAGTGGTACCTCAGTTCACTAAATAAATTCTTTCCAAGATTCTGGCCATAAAGCAAATAGGACAAGAACTGAATCAAATTTCCCCATAAGGTCAACATTGAACCTAACCATTAAATTTGACTAAGTAATCACCCAATTCAGTCTGTGATCAGAACCATGGAAAGAATTAAGTTCATAAACTGTAGTACCACCATCCTTATATTTTTTAAAAAACATAAAAATACTTAAATCATGGTGTGTGTGTGTGTGGGGGGTCTAAAAACTGTTCCCAAAGCTGGACGTGGTGGCACATGCTTACAATACCAGCATGTGGGAGGGTGAAGCAGGTGCAGCAGATCTGAAGTTCTGGGTCAGCCAAGGATATATATTTATAGTCCAATTTCTTACATATAATGTAGCCAGTAATTTTTAATTAGTATAGAGATAAAAATTATGGAATGAGCACAGACTGGAATTCAATTTACCTGTGTTCAAATGCTGACTTGAAAAACTTGCATAACTTTGTGTGGGAAAAGTCACTTCACCACCCTTGATTTCAAAATCTGCACATCACCTCAAGTTCTGACTTTGTGGAATGTTCTACTTGATAATTTTGTATTGGAGAATACAAAATTGTTGTGCAATTTACTATATCAGTTTGAGAAGACAGTTTGTGCTCACAAGATGATTTATGGTAAATTCCTGCTTTTTCTTGGGGGGATATGGGGATGTCTAGAGCTTAGTTAACCATGGTTACTCAGGCAATATATGCCTGACCTCCAATAAAAATCCTAGACTCCTAAGCCAGGATGAGCTTCTGTAGATGGAAACACTTTGTACATGATTATATTCCTAGAAGAATTAAGCATGTCTCATGTGACTCCAGTAAGAGATCTAAAAGCTCACAGTTTATTTCCTCCACAAGTTTTACTATGTGCTTTCGCTGATTTCACTTTACAGCCTTTCACTGTACTAAATTGTAATCATAAATATACAACAGCTTCTGAGTCCTTCTGACAGCATATATGTGTAGAAAATCATAAAGATGGTCTTGGGAACCCTAGAAACAAATCTTAAGAAAGCAATCTCTTAAATTACATTTTGTGTCATTGTCACTGACTACTACATTCTCTTCCAATTCCCCCTCCCTGCCCTTTTCCCTGTGGTAGTCTTCATGGACAGTGACTATAAAATTTACTATGCATACTGGGGAAATATTACAAATAAAAGGGAATAGATATTAATAATTACAAAAATAGCATTCAATGCAGTAACAGCCTGGAACAGCAAGCATAAATCAGAAATGTCCCAGGCAAACCAAAATAAACAGTCACACTATTCATACATGTTCTCATAGGGCAAGGAGCAAAATCTAAACAAGTCTTGCTTTAACTGCTCCAATCTGAAGCCAACTTACATAATCATGATTCAAGGTTCCTTTCTGGCATTAAGGTAGAGAGATAAGACAGGTGAAACAATGTAGATATGTAACCATATAACTATAATCAACAATGTCATAGATCAGAGGTTGGCAAACTGTCTGCCAAAGGCCACACAGCCTAACACAAAAGTAGCCATAGTTAATACATGAACAAACGAGCATGGTTCTATTCCAAAAAAACTATTTACGAAAACAGGAAGCAGTCTGGATTTAATCTATAGTTAAATTCCTTACGCCAGTCACTAGAAACAATAATAAGTCTGCACTTACCAAGAATACATAAAATTTTATCCATAATTTCATTTGTGAGAAGGTAAATTGTTAAAATGAGCAACACTGGGGCATGCATGCACTCATGGAGGCTGGATCACTATACCCTGTCTCAAACTAAAAAAAAAAAAAAAAAAACACACACACACACACAAAGCAGAGCAGAGCAAAGAAAAGCAAAACAAAGAAAAGAAGGTGGGCTGGGGGATACAGCTCACTGCAAAGATTCTGGGTTCAATGTGAGGGATGTGTTAGTGGGGCATACACAAGTATGACATGAAACATGTATCTGGCTTTTCTAACTTGTTATGTGGGTCCTAGAATGCTTGGAATCTCAAATGTGATATAAAAAGGGGCCAGAGATACAGCTCAGCAGCATGGTACCTGCTTGGCAAGTGCCAGGTCCTGAGTTTGATTCCCGGTTCCAAAAAGTGATATGCCTCTTTAAGGCCATTAATTGTTGGAGACTCATAGACAGCTCTGAACGGAGGCTGGTTGCCAGGACAGCTAACCTGACGATCAGAAGGCTGGAACTTCTAGTTATACTCTCCCCTCCATCTCCAGGGAGATTAAAGAGATGAAATGTTAAATTGACTCTCAAAGACCAATGATTTTATTAATTGTCCCTACATAACGCAAGTCTCTATAAAAACTACAAAGGCCTGGGTTCAGGAGCTTTAGGCAGCTGAACACATGCAGGTATCGAGAAGGTGGTGTGCCAAAGCAGGCATGGAAGCTCTGCATCACTTCTGCATACCTTGCCCTACTCCTTCTCTGTACTTTTGGTAATATCCTTTAGAATAAGTGAATCAATGAAAGTCAAGTGTATATGCTTAAAGTGAGTTCTTTCAGCTGCTGTAGCAAATTAATCAAATCTCTTATGAGGGTCATGGAAGTCCCAATTTACCAATGCCTGGTCATAAACACAGGTCACCAAAACCTACCTGTGACTGCAACTGAAGTGGGAGGCAGTCCTGGGCTCTTAATGTACGGGAGCTGACACTATCTCCCAGTTACTGCTGGAACTAAACCACAGGGCAGTTGGTAACTGCTGCAGAAGTGCTTGGTTTTTGAGAGAAACTCCCACATATGTGTTGTCAGAAACACTGTGATGAGTGACTACATGAGGAGAGGGAAGGGTGTCTTTTTCCCTTTTCCTACAGTTTGGTCTTATGTGAGTTTTTAGTTTACTGTTAATTTTGTGGTAGAAACATCACTGAGTGGCCACCCTTACTCCCAATTTTATTTCTCCTGAACGCCATGGATATGGTCCTTAAAATTTTCATTCTAACTGCCAGCCGTTTTCAATACAACAGATTCTCTTCATAAGGCTTAAATGGGGTAATGCTACAACAGTAAGCTGAATACTACTACTTTGGGAAAATAAGAATGAGAGTGAGAAGAAATAAACTCTTTTCCTTGAGAAAAAGAAAACACTTCTGAAACAGTTTTAAACTTAAAACATCATATGAACACTAATTTATAAAATCATACTTAAAAGTTACAAGAAACAAAGCCATTTATGCTCTTCCTCCATAAATTTTTATTTAAATCTAACATATATACAGAAAAATACCCAAGTTGAAGAATATGTAACACGATAAATCTTCACGAAGTAGACATATCCATGTAATCAAAGCCCAAATCAAAGTTATTTTATTTATCTGCAATGCTAAAGATAGACTGCAGAGCCTCATACACACTAGGCAATGACTTTATCAGAGCTATATCCAATCTTCAAGATGTAGAACGAACCAGCATTAGAGAAAATTCCTTTCACTGTCCAACAGTCACTATCACAATAGGCAATACTATACGTTTTATACCTGTTTCTGAATCATGTTTGTTATTTTTATGAGATTCACTTGCTAACAGCTCACTCATCTCATACAATATGTCACTGAATGAATATACTACAGTGTGTTTATCCATTCTACCACGGGAAGAATCTGGGTTGTTTCCAGTATGGGGCTATTATAATCAGTACCTTTAAGAACATTCTTACTCATGTGTTTTACAAAATGCATATACAAATATCTACTGGATGTAAACCTACAGTAAAACTGATGTATCAGAGTAACATGCTTTAATATGTAATACAAATAAATTTTCAGTTATCATGTAAGTAGTACTCATATACTTAACAGTGTTATGAGAGTCCCCATAGTTCTGCATGTTTGTCTGTACTTACACTGTCAATCTTTCAATTTTAGCTATATTTTTCCTACTGATATAAAGGAATTCTTTACATGGTCTAGATAGTCCTTTGTTGCATGTACAACTTACAAACATCTCCTCCCATTTTATGATTTGTCTTTTCATTCTCATAACAGTATCCTCTGAAGACCAGTTTTAAAATCCAAAGTAGGCCAATTTTTTTTTCAATGTTTATTATTGTTTTGCCCAATTTAAGAGACCTTTGCCTACCACAAAATCAGGAAGATATTTTCTCAGAGAAAAACAAAACTTTTAATGTTTTACTTTTCATGTTTGTATAACTGATTTTGTGTACGGCACGGGATGGTCTTCCTTAATTCTAAATCATTATGAGACTAATCAGAATCATGTTTTCAGTACTCCTGTTTTTCTTACGTTTACTTTTATCATTTCTATTATTTTATGTGTATGCTACAGTCAACTGTTTTAAACATCAAAAATTGACTGTCCTCAGGAAAATGTGGTTTTACTAGAGTTCCCCTTCATTTACAACTACATATTTATAAAAATTAGTGGAACGCACTGGATATGCAAGATAACCTTGGGGAAAAAAATTCTTGAGAGTATTAGATGTGCCCCTGGTGAATCACAAAATATTAAAAAACAATTTCAGAACTGTAAAATGATAAAACTAGCTACCTTTTTGGATTATCATAAAGATTTACTTAAACTATGTAGATGGAATACTCATTTGAGTTCCCAAAACACAGCTAACAAACAGCAGCCTGTAGTATATAATTCAGTGTTCAAAACATGTGATGACTATAAAATTAGGACAGGAGTAAAACCAGTCTTAGCAGAATGCTCCAACTGCTAGAAATTGTGATTTGCTTGTTAACAGAGAAAAATGCTGCCCATATTTAAGCCAAAGTACCAACCACAAAAAATGTGGGTATTTGAAAAAACAAAGTTCCATAACAAGAAATTCTTAATATTTAAAGCACTCAAATACTAAGTTTGGTTTAAAAAAAAAAATCAAAGACCCTCTTCAAAAACATCTCTGCATTTTCTTTTCATTTAGCAACAATTTCTAACTTGGACCCAAAACAACAACAATCTACTACTGTCTATAATTTCACAAGGAGAAAGACAAAAGCGTTAAAACCAGAAATGGTATGGTAAATGGCACCCTCTTGTGTTTCACCTAAAAAATGATACAAAGCTTACAGTTGTTAATTTCAGTATAACAAAGTATCCATCAAAAGTAATCAGCAACTAAAATGATGGGGATACAAATCAAAGACTTACTCTCAGGCCCCAACAAATTTAAAGGCAATGTGAAAGAAATAACTGTTAACTTGTTGAAAGAATTATACAAGTTTTCTTTCACTTTAATAGTTGCCAAAATTAATACTCCTAAAATAAAAATATAGAAAAATGCCACAACCACATATGCCACAAATGGTAACAGGAATCTACTATGAGGTAGGTAGCTTAGTACTTAGGAATACTTAAGTAGTCACACATGGCTTAATGTTCAAGGGGTATGTTCTGAGAAATGCATCATTAGGCAATTCTGTCACTGTGCAAACATAGCACAGGGTGCTCATACAAACCTAGGAGTCATAGGTTCATGATATATAGGGTATAGCCTACTGGTCTTAGGGCTATGATGAACAAAAAGCATTACATTACATTACATTACATTACATTACATTACATTACATTACATTACATTAAATACAAGAGAAAATGCTGCAATCAAGAGACCTGGTAAGTGTGAGGCTGCTGCCAGTGTTGCATAGCACACAGTTTTACAGTAAACTTTTTAATAAGTAGGACTACAATACCTTAAGATAAAAATAAGTGTTGTACGACAAATAAATACCTTAAATACACAAGCCAATATTAGTTGCTTATCAATACTCAGGTATCACGTACTGTTTGTTGTTGTATGCAGTTGTATGTCCTACATCCTAGCAACACAGTAAGTTCATCACACAGCATTAGCACAAACGCATAAACGATGTGGTAACAATAGTACAAGAGCTATGAGCTTAGCTTGGATTTTAATTTTTTCAGCTTCTTTATAATTTTGTGGTACCCCTGTCCTCTATGCAGTCAAAATATTAAGTGGCACAAGTTTATCATGTCTCTACTTGAAGTGCAGATTTCTCTCTAAACCTGAGATCTTCTAGGACACATTATTTAAGCCTTAGTTCCTTTAAAAAAAAAAAAAAGCAAGGGGGGCTAACCACAGTACAAGACAGGAAATGTCTTCAATGCAAAGCATTGGAGGCACAGATTTAAGAATACTAATAATACAGTAATTTCCTACTATCAGCATTCTTGCCATCAATGTGTTAGGAAAAATATAACCTCAGGATCTGATCTCTGCCTATAAACTGATAGATCTGCCTATAAACTGACAGATAACTTCAAAAAGTAGAAAATAAATGGATACTTCATTGGTGATTTCTAATCCAGGAAAATTTAAAGCAACAAACTAGGAAGTAAGTCAACAGTATTAATATTTCCATGTTAAATTTAGAAATAATCCATATACTAGGTATTCAAATAGTTAAGCCTTAAAAATTTTGACATAATGAGAGTATCTAAGAGAATATATTTTTGTGTTTCGAGGTCTTGAACCCTGGGCTTTCAAACTGAGCTACTTGACCAAACATATTTTTTTAGCCCTTGCACTTAACATGACTTATGTTAAATTTAGAAAAGCAATGTTTTGATTTATAAGAAATCAAACATTAAAAATGAAAAGTAGGCTCTAAGTAATTTCCTAGTGAGCACAAAAGCTTACCCACAAGAAATTTTCAAAAATTTTTACTGACATACTTTGTTAGAACTTTCCAGTAACTTTATTAAATTGGCATTTGGCTTTTAAAGAAATATTTTTATCTATAACCAAGTATACTACAATTGATACTTTGAGCACTGATGTAAAACACAATAAAATAGAAATATTAGAATACCTTTCCCTGAACTATTCCCCAGAAGATAGTCATTAGCAGAAAGGGAAAACACAGTTTTAGACTAGACAGGTTTGACAGGACTCACTTTAACCAAGTGATCAAAATGAATATCCCAAGTAAATTTTAAACAAAGCCTAGAGATTAGATAACAGTATTGTTATCAATATGAATTTCCTGCTCTTAATAATTATAATGTACTTATAGAAGACGTTAATTTTGGAGAGGCTGGGTGAACATATACAACACGTGAGAATTCTTTGTACTATATTTGCCACTCTTATTTTTTTGGAGACAAGATCTCACTAGTTCAGGCTCGCCTTGAACTCATGTTGATCCTCCTGTCTCAGCCTCCCACATGCTTGGGATTACAGGTATGAGCGACCGCGCTGGCTTATGCTTGCCACTCTTTTGCAATTCTGAAATAATTTCAACATTCCTTAATGTCTAAAAAAATTCTAAAAATATTTATCTTAGTTAAGCTCAACAGCACTTTATTCTTCTATGTTCAATACGTTCCTTAAGTCAGCCATGTTACAGTAGGAAATAACAAATTTACCTTAAATCAAAGGAAAACACAAACACTAGCTGAATTTTCTCTTCTACCCATATAACAAAGAGAAAATAAATTTAAAGTGGTTTGAGTTCCAAAATACTTCCTTTATCACTATGAAGCAAGTAGTAACACTTCTATTTTATAGTAGGTCTTATGCTATCTGCTTATACCATTAGTTCTAATTCTTACAAAAATGCTGACAAGCTAGGTACGCATATCTGTACTTACATAAAAGAAAACTAGCCAGGCATGATGGCTCACGCCTTCAATCCCAGCACTAGAGAGGCTGAAGCAGGAGGATCGTTGCGAGTTCGAGACCAGCCTAGGCTACAAAGTGAGCTCAAGGCCAGCCTGAACTGCATAGAGACCCTGTTTCAAAAAGACAAAAAAAACCAACCAACCTAGGCAAAGATAAGGCTAAATAATTTGCACAAAGTTATATAACAGGTTACAGAGCTAAGATTCAGGTAATTCTAAACACTATCCTGTGATGCTTCCCAAGTGGACTGGTGCTATGGTAATGAAATATCTTGAGTAAATTTGAGCATCACAAATTTGCATCAATAAATTTGACTCCAGGACTTATTAAGAACAAGCAGCAATGTAAAAAATCTGAGAGGTGATTATTATATTCTGAATTATTGGAAGTTATATTTATTAACCATAAAAATGAGATGTGAAAAGAATGTTAGAAATTCTGAGTGACTCTAATAATCTCCAATTCAAACTGCTTACAGAAATATTCCTCTGGTTTCCCACACAGACACGAAAAAAACTTCACTGAGAACAAAAAGTTTTAGGTCTTTTGGTGACAGAATATGGTGTAGGAGGCAATATTTTTCTTAAATGATTGTGATATTCAGTCTTTGCCTATACAGTAAACTCACTGGGTCGGGCCTCCTTGTTCCAGCAAGGGAAAATGGTACAGTTTCCACAGGACCAGAGACTTATTTCCCCTCAATGGAGGACTGCAACTTCCCAGAATTCCTAAGTTGCGGTTGCTGGTTTTCCAACTGACAGTTTCCATAGGCCCAGAGATTTATTTCCCCTCAATGGAAGACTGAAAATTCGTAAGTATGGTGCGGGTTGGTTTTTTCAGACAATCTTTAAGAACAGATGGCATCTAAACCTAGAGAGCCTTAAGCTTTAAAAGCACACCTGCCATCTCACTGACAAAGATGCTTGCAAGCTATCCTCATGGTAAGAGAACAATGACAGGAGTGGGTACCTCTCCCAGCACACCGCAGTATTTTCAATAGGTCAGCAGCACCTGACTCAGCATCATTTGCTATGTGATAAAGAGGAACATCAGGAAACCTTTTCTCATTTAAGTATTCCTGTCTTACAAGTTTTCCCAATTAAGCCTGTTTTGCATCACATAAATGTGTCACCATGCAAAATATATCTCAAGCCATTACACTCATATAGAATAAAAAGATTTACAAATGTTACTAAAAATAATAAAGTTAAATAAAAGGATTTCTCTAATTCAACTTGTATACTAATGAAATAAAACTTTATATGACTTTCTCATAAATACATAGTTTAATAAAAAATGCTAGCTAAAAACCTGATGAGGACAAATTAATCATTTAGTCATCAAGGCCACATACAAAGTCTTTTATTAGTGTTCATACCTATGGGTTGGTATGCCCATTTTACAGAGGAAAATCAGAATGAAAGAGCTTAAATAACTTACCCAAATTGTATACAGCACAGCCTGAATGGTTTAAACTACAAGATACTAGATTGCTTTACATTTATTTAACAACTTTACAAGATCTCTATGCAGCATTCTTGAAGCAGCATAATTCACAGGTGAAAATTTTAGGTCTATAAAGAATAACCTGGCCAAAATAACACTAAATTAACTAACAATCATAAGTAGCATAGTTTCATAAAAGCTTGTTTAACAGTACTGTAATGATAACTACTATAATGGAGATTTAGTTTAAATAAATATTCTAACATTGTGGTCAAAATATCTTGCTCTAAACCTAAAGTTCAGCTATTCTCTTTTTTTTTAACTATAACTGAACAAGACTGATGTTGTGATAACTGTTACCTATGATACAGAAAATTTTAATGGGAATTTGGAATTATTCAATTGAACTTTTATGTCTCCATCATCGGCATAGCACAATGAAGACAATATGACTGCTTACAAACCTAATGCTAATATTTAATTAACTTCTATTCTTAATCTATAAATATTTTAACACTTCTGATGAAGACATGCTACAACACTAAGTCAGCTATTAATTGAAATTTGCTTTTATATGGCAGTTAATATCACACCAAAAATATCAGGACTCAAAAAGGACTGTCCTTTTTAACTTTTTAAAAAAGCAAACAACTGATTATTCAACTAGGTGACACGATAGTATAAACTGTATGTAGAATTTACTAATAATGTCTTTTCACATATGTTATACAAGATATAAAATCAAATCTGGAACAATACATGAATATTTAGGAACAGTAAAATTTTGCATAAAAATACATGCTTCTAGCTGGGTACAGAGCATTGTTGGGAAATAAAAAGGCTAATCGAGAGGCAAAATGGACAGCCCCCAACACTTTAAAACGTGAGCCTTATTCCTACTTCCTAAAGAACCATTAAAACCAGTTTTTTGGGGCTGGGATTTAGCTCAGTGGCATAAGCGTCTGCCTGCTAAGTGCAAGGTCGTGAGTTCAATCCCCGATACCAAAAAACCCCCCCCAAAACAAAAAAAAACCAAACAACAACAACAACAAAAAGTTTATATTTCTCAGGAAGATAAATGGGTCTTAGGACAAGGGGCAATTAAAAAGTGACTCTGATGATAGGAAACAAACTAGTCCTTCCTCAAGGGACACAGTGGAAGGCTATAAAAATGCTTCATGATTCTTTCCATATGGGAAGAGATGCTACATTGGAAATGGTCACTTGAGTTTTCACAGGACTAGAAATAGCAGCAACCACCTGATAGGTCTGCAAAGCTTGCCACTCCGTGCCTGCAGTAACCCAGGAAAGCCCAAACCACCTCTTTTATTAGAACCTGTACGGAGGAGAGGGACAGAATGGAGAAGACTGGCGACTAGACTACCCACAAGCTACCACATGCAACATTTAAACAGATGCTGGCCCTAACTGACACTTAACAGACTGGACTGAAGCCTATCCTACCCATTCAGAAAAGGATACTGAGGTAGTCCAGGTGCTTCCTAAAGAAATCATTCCCAGATTTGGACTACTCTGGTCTCTCTAGAGTAACAATGGGTTTTCTTGTATCTCTCAACTCAAGGATTGGCAAAAGCTGTAGGAATAAAGTACTACATTCATTCCACTTGGTGGTCTCAATCTTCCAGAAAGGTAGAGAGCCAAACACATCTTAAAGAGAGGTCTGGC
Organism: Hydrochoerus hydrochaeris; assembly: GCA_004027455.1. Classification (NCBI taxonomy): domain Eukaryota; kingdom Metazoa; phylum Chordata; class Mammalia; order Rodentia; family Hydrochaeridae; genus Hydrochoerus; species Hydrochoerus hydrochaeris. Next base: position 204,190 of record PVLA01002350.1, on the reverse strand, counting down.
AAAAATCTGCCAACAGACATCTGAATCCTAGCCAGGATTACTGCCAAAAGCACTCATAACTTGGCACCTGTAATAAGTTTGAGCCCATTTAAGATGTTATATGAGAGGCCATTTCTATCCTCCAATGATAGTCAACTCAGAGATCACCAGACTTATATATGTCATCAATCTGGGCCAAGTACAATGAGCTACCCAAATACATGTGGACGGAGTCCTGACAGCTTCTAGCCCAGCAGAACCATCTATTGTCCACCCTGGAGACCAAGTGCTCATAAAAATTTGGAGAGAACACCTGCTGACCTATTAAAAACAAGGCACATTCAGCTATCTGATCATCAACAAAGTGGCAAAGAAACACTCACTGGAAGAAAGCCTCTTCAGCAAATGATGCTGGGAAAAGTGGCTATCCACCCGAAGAAGACTGTTGACCCACATCTCTCACCAAGTACTACATTAAAATCAAAATATTAAAATAGAAACAATCTGCTGGAAGGTAATAGGTAAAACTCTTAAAGTCACAGGCACAGGCAAGGACTTTCCAAACAGAACCTCAAATACACTAGAAGTAACATCAAGAATCAACAAATGGAATTTTATTAAAGTTTCTGAACAGCAAAGGAAATATCTAACAGAGTGGAGAGAAAATCTATATAACGTAAAATTTTTGCCAGCTACACCTTGGAAAGAGTACTAATACAGAGAATATAGATATATTTTTTAAACCCTCAAAAAATCACCCTCCCAAAATAAAAGACTCAAACAAATTAAGGGAAGGAAAGGTTTATTTAGCTCACAGTTTGTGGAGGTTTCAGTCTGTAACCAGCTGGCTCCAAAGCAGGGTGGCACGGCACAAGGGCAACACTTCAAAGTGGCAGATGATAGCAAAAGGGAGAAAGTAGGCCTCTTTTCCTCCCTTATACTGTCTTCAGGCTATTCCAGTAGGCCAGGTGTAGCACTCACACCATCTCTCTGCCCTCCTCTTGCACAAGATGAGGATGTTTACAAAAGACAGACCCTGGCTCCCTGCTGAGTGGCTCAGCTAAGCTTCTAAACTCAAGTTGACACACTCTATCAACCACTACATTGACCCTTTGATAAATGCAAAAGTTATTTTTGTTTCTCTGTTTTTCAGACATAAGGTCTCACTCTGTATTTCAAGTTAACCTTGAAATCACTATGCAGCCTGCTTCCTACCTCAGCCTCCCCAACGCTGGGATTTTGGGCATGTGCCACCATACCTCCTTAAGTACAATTTAAAAGAATGCTGAGAATACATCTAACTCCAGAAAAAAATAGCAATAAAAAAATCAAATAATAAACAAATGGTGAGGCTATGGAGAAAAAACAAACTCTTCTACATTGTTGACAGGTAAGTAAACTGGTACAACCACCATGGAAAACAGTATGTAGACTCCTCAACAACTAAAACTAGAAATTCCATGACCCAGCTATTCTCCTGAGTAACTTTCCAAGATTTAAAAATACCATATTACAGGGACACATGTATGCCTGTGTTTACAATAGCACAGGTATAGTCTTTTAAGAGCAAATAACGGTACATACAATAAAGTAGGTCACTTGTGTAATACATTAGTAAAAGCTGCTTAAAACAATAAAACAGGAAGAAGTTAGAAAATATCGAAGGAAAAGTTGTACAAAGAATGGTGAGAAAATACCGTATTGAAAAGGTAACTTTTGGGTCAAATCTGAAAAATGAATGAACCATGGGACCATAAAATGGAAGAACACTGTAAGTGCAAAGTTCATAAAGTGCAAGGCTCTGAGGTAGAAGCACACTTGGTGTTTCTAAGGAACAGCAAGGAAGTTAACCAAGCAAAGGGGAAAGGAGCAGAGAGGAAAGTAAGTAATAGGAGAAAGCAGTCAGCTCATGTGGGGCCTCAATTGGCTTTACTCTGAATGCAAGGTCACTGAAGACTTCAAAATAGAAGAATATAAGATGCAGCATGTTTCAATAGTATCACTCAGGCTGCTGCATTGAGCAAAAACCAGATAGAAAACAAAACTAAACAAAAACAATGGAAGCAGGGAGCTCAGTCAGGAAACTACTATAAGAATCCAAGCCAAACTTTAGTGGCTTGGACCAAAGTGCCAGTAGCAGAGAAGTTGTAAAGGGTTAGATTATGTAGATTCCATAGGATTTGCTGAAGAAGCAGATAGCAGGTGTGTGGGGCAGTTAAAGAATGAGAATGAAAGATGAATTGTCATTTATTAGCTGATTTGTCTGGAGGAATGAAGTTGATAGACCATCCAGACCTAAGTTGGGGAACATATTAAATTTGAGATCTGTGTAAGATATCCAGTAGAGATATCCAGTTGGCAGTTGAGTAATCAATACAGGAATTAAGCTATGGTCTTTAGATTCAAGTGTTGGTGCCATCCATGTATAAGAATATTGGAATAAAATCACCTAACCAATGAATAGAGTCAAGAAAAAGATAAAAATGGCACCCGGGGCACAGTCAACATTTGGAGGTAGGAGAGATAAACGAAAATAAAATAACTAAAGGGGTAGGATAAAAACCAGGGGAGTAAACTGTCCTAGAACCCAAGGGAAAAAAATTTTTCGTGGACAAGAATGATCAACAATCTAAATCAAGTCCTTGCTTTAGCAGCACATTCACTAAAATAAAGAAGCACTGATGAGAACCCTTGGATTCAGCAAAAGTGGTAAGAATAATACAGAAAACAGAGGGAAAATAATAATATAAAAGGGAAGGACTGCTTGGGCACTTAAGAGGTAAAAACTAATTTAGTGGTTGCCTTGGCTACTTTTCTCTCATTGCTGGGACAAAATTTCCAACACCCAAAGTTAAGGAAGGAAAGGTTTATTTAGCTTACAGCCTGCAGAGGTTTCTGTCCATAATTAGCTGGTTCCCAAGCAGGGTGGTACGGTAGCCGTTCAAGGCAGCCGAAGACAGCAAAAACAACAAGAGCAAAAAGCGGGTAAGCAAGCCTCTTTTCCTCCCTTATACTATAAGCAGGCTATCACTCCCTTGGGTTGGTGTGACACTCCCCAAATCTTCATGCCCTCCTCTTGCACAGGATGAGGATGTTTACAAAAGACGACCCTGGTTCCCTGCTGAGTCACTTAAACTTCTAAATTTCTCAAGTTGATATATCAACCATTACAATTCACCCCTTGTTTCAACCAGACACACTTCTTTAAACCAGTTTCCAGATACAAAGACATGCTTATTCTTATCATTTCACAACTTGAACACTTAACACAGGTTTAACAATCCTTAAGAACCAGTAGTAAGTCTATCAGCATTATATTAGAACTGCAACATTTCTCCCTGGAACCCCTAAAGACTCATGCACATCCCTTTATGCAAAAGGCATGTAGTCTAAGAGTTGCCAAAGTCCTAACAGTCTCAGCATTGCTTGAAAGTCCAAGTCCCAAATCTCCTCCAAAATATAAGGCAAACTTAGCTGCAAGACCCTGTACAAATGAAGATAAACTCTTTCAACATTCAATGACACAAGATAAACATTTTCATTCCAAAAGTTACAAATCAGGAGACACAAAGAAATGGGACCAAAGCAAATCCAAAATCCAGCAAGGCAAACATTAAGTCCTATAGTTCCTGCCTGGCCTCCCAGGCCTTCTGAAATCAGGGTGGAAACCTTCCTGACCCCACAACTCCTACATTTGCATGCACCTAAAACCACTGCTATGTGGATGATGCCAAGGTCTGCTGCCAGCTGGGACAGTAGGCAGACTTCTCTCTCTTGACTGTAGAAATTTAGTGGCTCAATCTATAGGAAGGCAATCTGAATCCAATTCTGAGGAGCACATTTTCTATGTCACTAGCATTCTGGAATATGGTGCTTTGCAGCTTTCTCCTCAAAGCAAAGTCTTTTATAACTTTTAGGCTGCAAAGAGCACAGACTTACTGCTTCCTGTGATAGCATCAGGCCATCTTCTATATTCTCATGTTTCTTCTCAGCAATCAAGATTTCTACTGCTGTGTCTTTGCAGTCCACAGCTTTACAGAAGCTTTCTTTTTGGCCAAACTCACAACATTTTAAATTATTCTGCTGGGCTCTCTGCTCCTAATTCTCAACATGGATCTGACTAAAAGCCCCCAGCAATAGCCATGCCACCACCTCAACATTAGACTGCCTTGAAATTTCTTCTGCCAGATTAATTAGTCCACTGCCCTTAATCTTTGTTTCAGGCAAAGTCTCTGGCCAGAAGCAAAATGCGGACTAACTTTTTGCTAAGCATTAATATACATCATCTGGAGTCCAACAACCAACGCAGTCCTACCCGGTAGAAACTTCCTGAGTCTGGTCTTTACCAGTAGAATTTCTATCAGCCTTCCGGCCTTCTAGGCTCTAACCAGAATCTCCCATATAGAACAATCTGAGCTCTATTCTTTCAGGAGACATGTCCAAACTTTCCAAACTCTTCTCAGAATCCATTCCCAAAGGCTCTTGAACCACATGGTCAGGTATAGTCACAGCTGTGACCCCACTGCTCTGGTACCAAATTCTGTCTTAGTTATTTTTCTCTCAATGCTGGGACAAAATATTCAACACTCAAAGTTAAGGAAAGAAAGGCTTACTTAAGCTCAATTTGTGGAGGTTTCAGTCCCTAATCAGCTTGCTCTAAGGAAGGCTGGCATGGCAAAGGGGCAACAGTTCAAGACAGCCAAAGACAACAAAAGCAACAAGAGCAAAAAGGGGGTGGGGAGCAAGCCTCTTTTCCTCCCTTATATTATAAGCAGCCTTCACTCCCTAGGACGGGTGTAGCATTCACATCATCTCTGTGCCCTGCTCTTGCATAGGATGAGGATGTTTACAAAGTGAGCACCCTGGTCCCTGGCTAAGTGGCTCAAACTTCTAAACTTCTCAAGTTGACACAGTGTATCAACCATTATAATAGTGCATAGGTTCACCTTAGTTATGAGCATAGTGACTTCACTGCTCACAAAAGACGAAGTAAAGCACAATGCAAGGGCATAGATGTAGGCAGCCAGGTAGATAGTGGGAGTCTATGGAAGTTCTCCATCTGTAACACAGTAAGGAATGTGTTAAAGTCCTAGAGATTTCAGGAAACAGAATGATGTATCTGTAAGTCATCTAGCACAAGAGATTGAAGGACATGACATATGATTACTGAGTAGCATTAAGGACCAATGACATTAGAGGTTGTAACAGTCACCTATGCACTGTTGTGCTGACACAACAGAGGAAAAGTGTTTTACTTTGGCTCATAATTTCACAGGTTTCAGTCTATGACTGGCTATAAAACAGAAACACCATGGTAGATGGGCATGGCAGAGAGAAGCTGCTCATGTCATGGTAACTAGGAATGAGAATGACAAGGAAAGAGCCCAAGAAAAGACAATACACTTTAAAGGAATCACACTAAGTAACCACTTCTTCCAACTACGCCTCACCTCTTAAAAGCCAGTTCACCTACAAATTTGTCAATGTGTTAATCCACTGATCAGGTTAGTATTCCCATAGTCCAATCACCTTTCTAGGTGTCTCTTAATCTGGCTAGGCTGACAATCAAAACTGACCATTACAGGGAATCATGGATTTTAAATAAAACCAGGAGGTTTGATCTTTTTCTGCGCATTTTCAGACATATGAGTACAGATAAGGAGTTAAGAGTGATATGATAAGAATGATATGATTATCATGACTGATCAAGGAATTTAAGCTGAACAAGAAAAGGCAAGACATCAGGAGGATCAAGGAGAGTGGAAAAAATGATAAGATTTAAAAATGTGAGAGATCCAAAGTCTTGTTGCAGTAATAAAAATAGGGATATGAAAAGATAAGTGCTAGCTAACAGAAGGAAGAAACTGTGAAAATGAGATACAGGATTGGTTATAGTTTGGATAAAAAAAGAGAAGTGAGTAGTAAGATGTGTTAGAAGGCAAAATTCACTGAGGAGGAATTTCAGTGTTCAAGACACTGCTTTACTAGAAGAACTATCCACATGAATACTGAAATCACTAAGAATTATAATTTAAACTGTCTTGGAATAAATCTTTGTGAACAAGGAAATAAGATCTTTTAAGAGACAATTAGATGTGGGTTTCACATTTTTGTACACATTGTGAGAGGAGTTACTCATTGTCTTTGTTCTGGACTACCTTTTCAAATATGCTTGAAACAGCCTTGAAAAATAGTATCTTCTTACAGAGAAAAAGAGATTTTTCTTCTCCTTTACAAAAGATAACCTCTTTCTCCCAAATTAGGCAGACACTCTTCACATCCATTATAAAACACTGCAGTTCCCTAAGCCTGGGGTTCCTCAGCTGCAGTTCAACCACGTGGGATCAGGTTTCACCTGGCCTTCTCACCCTTTTTCAGAACTGGTGAGGAACCAGTATAAGTGGATGCTGTCATTTATTATTTTCTTTTTCTTTTCTCTTCTTCCTCCTTTCCTTTTCCCCTTCCCCTTTCCTTTCCCTTCCTTCCTTCCTTTTTGGATAATGTCTTTGCTGTGAGTAATAAGAGTCCTTTGATTCTGGTCAAGAAGTGTTGTATATTCTGCCAGCATCCATGAAGCTGCTGTATGTAAATTTGTCAGCTTACAAGTACAATAAAATCTCAGATCCTTGATAGCTGCTGACAAAATCTTCAATGAAGAAGACAGAAAGAAATGACTACAAACAAATGGGTAGAGCATGAAATAATGTGGTAACATGAAATAAAATCTGGAAATTTTTAGAACAAAGAATGTTCTAGAAGAAGCAAAGTGAACAAGTCCCAGTGTCAAGGATTTTAAAAAAGAAAAAAACAAAACAAAACAAACAAACAAAAAACCAGGTACTTTAGGTGGCTGAAGATAGAGATTCAATACACAGCAAAAAGGTCAAGTAGTATTAATAAAAAGGCTGTAAATAATTTTCTAATGAGTAACTTTGAGTTTCAGGGACATTACGAAAGATTTTCAGAAGACAAGAAGAGACAGGTAGCCAGGGATTTAGCTCAGTGGCACAAGTGCCTACCTAGCAAGCTCCAGGCCCTGAGTTCCATCCCAGGTACAAAAGCAGTGGGGAGGGGACGTTTAGGGCCAGATTTAGACATGTGTGGAGAGAAGCTCATGAATGTTGGGCTCCTTGTAGTAACTCATGAACAGCTGGGGGGAAGGAGGGATAATATGAGATTAGTCTTAATCAGATTAGTTTCCTTGCTTCTATATCTTCATTCCTCTTTACCCATTCAAGTATCTATTATGGAACACTTATTTCTCACTGACCAAAACAACATCTTAGAAAAATTTGAATATAAAAGTTTTAAAGAAAACATAAATACAAAACTGTAATTTAACACAGTTAAATAACAAGGCAAATGTTAACTTACTTGAATTAGATCTAAAATACCAAGTTCACTTTCTGAAGAATCCACACAGAAGACAAAATATAGTGTTGCATAATGTCTATATATCAGTTTGTTGTCAGATCCTCCAATTAATCTAAATGACAAAACAAAATTGAAATGTTATATGGAACAAAATGCAAAATTTTTTCATTAGTTCAAATAAACTGAGACTTTGTTTAAAAGACTTTTATAAAATGAAAAGTAATAATCGCAAAGCACTAAAGTGAAATTATTTCAGAAAATAATTAAGATGGCTGTTTTCTTTAGAAATATCAATTTAAAAAAGGCAGTGAAGTCAGCGCTTAATTTTAATTCATTCATTCATTCATAAAACTACTCACTGAGTGACTACTATGTGTCAGACACCAATAGAAGCAACAACTAACAAATAATTATCAAATAGTGGAAAGTGCTACACAGAGTTAAAACAGGATAATGTCATATTGATGGGTTCACTACTTCAGACTGGGTATCATGAAAGTGGCACTTAACATGAAGTCTAATAATTAGGTTAGAAGGTGGCCGTGAAAAAATTTAGAAAACAGTGTTTCAGGTTAACACAACAAAAGGGCCATTACATCAAGAACAAAGTATGTTCAAGGAAGAAGAAGGCAGCCAGTGGACAAAAAAAGATTAGTAAACAAGAGGTCAAAGAAATAGGCAGAAATTAGATCATAGGGCATTTGTATGTAAGTGCTTACTGGATTTAACTCCATAGGTCACAGTAAGTTATACATCTTAAAGACTGATTACCAACTAGAAAACAAAACAAAGAAAAAAAAAAAAAAGAATGACATTTCTTAAGTTTTAAATTTACCATCAAGATCTCCTCCAACAAACATCATTTTGAAATATAAATGCAAGGAGCTAAGAGGTATTTAATTCTTTCATTAAATGCTTTTACTTATATTCACTTAGAATTCTAACATTTTATAAATAATAACTTAGGAATCATTCCACACATCTTGTATTTTTCTAAATAGTTTAGCTATATCATGGTTAATTTTACAATAACAATTTTACCTTGTCAAATGACTACTAAGCACTAATCTAATTTTAAACCAACATTAAATACATTCAAAGTTAATTAAACATTCAAACAATTTAACACAGTGCTATTGAAGCACGTATTTCTTAGTAAACTTAACAATAAGCATCCAAATCCCACAGAAACAACTTCTCTAAGTATACTCTTTTATGTCCTCCCACAACAAAAACAGAAGTGATCTCTAGAAAAAAATTAAGAAGTTCTACTATGCTAGTTTTCTAGAAAAGATATTTTAAAATATGTACTTTAAAGATTCTGAGATTATATTTTTACTGTAGTCAAAATGATTCCTTGAAAAAGAAACAAAGAATAAAAATATTGGGCTTCACTTTATCCTAAATCAGCAATTTAGCATTTTCTTTTGCTTTGCTTTAAAAGAAAACCAAACTTTCAAAAACTGTAAGTTTCAACATGACCAATGTTACTAGAAGAAACCAAGATATTGATATGGCAAGTATATGCATGTCTTTAAAAGTAAAATTTCATCTTTAACTTACAGTATAATATGGATATAAATTCTAAGGTGGAATACATGATATAAAACTGTAAAATTTTAGAAATCAGAGTCTAAAATCCCAGTTTAGAGGAGAAAAGTAAGGTCCAACAATATGAAGGCCCTACCAAGTTGTGTCACCCCATCTCTGTTCGAATATTTGCTTCCTAATTTTTATAAGGTTGGACAATTACAAGCCATAATTTCTAGTTCAAACAGTTGTTATGTCAATCAGGTTCTTACATATCTAGTATACCCAATGCATTGTTCTGGGTGATAACTTGCCTATGAGATAAGAAATTAAGAGGCTAAAATGAGACAAAGTGATGATAATGGTGAAAGCAACCAAACTCATATAGTGGCTTAAGAGATCAAGAACAAGTATAATTCAAAGAGAAGTAAGTGGGAGCTGGGAATATAGTTCAGTGGCATAAGTGCCTGCCTGGTAAGTGCAAGGTCCTGAGTTCAATTCCTGGTATAAACAAAGAGAAATAGGCACACTTTATCAAGTAACTAAAGTGGAAGTCTCAGCTCGGCATGATGTCGTAGACCTGTATTCCCAGCCCTTGAGAGACTGAGACAAGAAAATCATTTGAGTTCACCAGCTGGAGACTGCCTTGGGTTCGTCTCATAAATTAAGTCGCAATCACACGATTTATAAATTGTAAGTATGTATTATGCATTTGTGTTTAATATGATATAACCTTAAAATTTCAAGTAGACTTTCTATATGACGAAAGTTTATGATCAAATAACAATGGGTTCTATTACCTGAACAATATTTTCACAACCCACATCATAATTCTTAAAATATGGAAAAGTCTAGATTTCTAACTAATCTTTGACTATTCATAATGATACTCATTTAAAGTTTAGTTTGATTTTCAATAAGGAAATAAGAAAATGTTAAAGTGTTTTCACAGAATTCATAATTTAAAAGTATTTACAGCTGGGCATGGTGGTGCATGCCAGCAATTAAGAGGCTGAAGCAGGAGAATCACCACAAGTTTGAAGCCAGCCAGGGCTACATAGTACGTTCATGGCCAGCTTAACTATACAGCAAGACCTTGTCTTAAAAAAAAGAAATAAAATATTTGGCAAGCTAATTACAAGTAACTTTTATTCATTTCAAATGTAGTAAAATCTATTAGCTGAATTCTAATTTATACTACATAGGTATGTAGACAGATGCACAGATGTGTTTGAAAAATAAGACTTCATTTTTGTTTTTAATAATAAAAGATACAATCTAAATTTTTAGGAATATTTATTCTAAGAAGTGCTCTATAGACATTAAAAGAATGAGATTGTTCTGTGTTTACAGAAAAAGCTTTGCAAAATAGTAAGCAAAAAGATGCTAGTGAGCACATAGTGTGATCTCACACACAAAATAGATCAAAGTTACATTTTTATGTTAGTAAATGCAAAATTTTCTAGAAGGATACACAAGGAACTGGGACTAAGCCTGGGGCAGGGAGACTCTTAATATTTTACAATGTCTGAATTTTTACCACATGAATATAACATCTATACATAAAATATAGTTTTAGAAAGATTCCATAGGCTTAAAAAAATTCTACAACGTAGATTTATAGCTAACATAGGTGACAATTCAAATAGTCCAATTAATCAAAATGAAATTTTTAAACATAAATGGACTAAACAGTACAGATTTTATTTAGTAAAAAAATCAGAAACATCTATGAAATGTTTTACTTACAATCCTCCTTCTAGGAAATTACAAACATTTTCATCTCGCTTAGATACCAAATGGAAAGTCTCCCTGATGATTTGCTGTTGTGTATCTTCACTCTGAGAAAGAATAATTCATATACATTAGGATCAATTTTATAGGTTTAAAAGCATTTTTAGAATTTTTAAAAAATGAAAGTTGTAATCTCAGCATAGGAAATCCATCTAAGAAAAGTGTCCTTAGAGAAGTGACTTAAATTATACTTAAGAGAAGCAAAATCATTTTTCTGATGAAAAAAAACCCAACATTTTATAGTTTACCACTATAATAAAAGAAACTTATTTCTAAGTTTCAAAGCCAACAAGAAAAAAATAAATCAATTTCACACAACAGTAAAACGGAAACTAGGTACCAACTAGCCAAAGTCTACTGGTTTACAAATGAGGACGGTTAAGCAGGGACACAAAAGAAAATCATGTTTTTAATACATATTTGAATGAATAATACAGAATTTGGTAGCTTCCAGTAAAGTTTAACCCTTATTAAATGTAGACTGAGTTTAAAGAGCCTGTTTTACCATCTCTATAGAAGCAAGACCTAAAATCAAACATTGGTTCAATAAATACTAAATTTACATTCCAGTAAAAAAGAATTGGCTTGCCAAACAAACCACAAAGCGAGACAAAATCATGAAGGAGAAAAAATTAAGTTACATTCAAATTTAAGTAACAATGAGATAGCTTCACAACTGCTACATGAGAACATCCAATTTGAAAAAATACACAAAACCAAACAAACTCTCATCTCACCAGTGGGAGGGTAAGGAGTGTAACTACTTGGGAATAGTTTTATTAACAAACACTTTTACTCCTGGATATTATTTTAAACAACATGAAACCTCTGCTTTTGAAGATTAAAAGCAACTGAATCTTGGCAATTACAGATACAGATATAATAAGCTGTGCACTAGAAGATAGACAGAATGTTCATAAAAGCACTGTTGTAAAAAGCAAAAGCAATCTAAATGTCCACCACTCACAGAACAACTAAATTATGGAAGTATGTCATAGTATACAATGAAATCATACTAAAAGTGAGTTATACCCTTAAAATATGATTCTCAAAATCTTAATGTGGAAAAGACAATCAGCACAGTGTACCATAACAAAATACCTTAGACTGGGTAACTTAAGTAACAACTTGACTTTCTATCAGTTCTGGAGGTTAAATATCCAAGATCAAGGAGCAGCGCAGTCACTGACTTTCCTCTTATCTTGTGGAGAGCAGCTTTTTTTATCTACACATGGCAAGGCAATGTTTCTTCTTGTAAGAAGAGAGTTCCACAGTCATGCTATTTTACAAAGACCCTATTTCTGAATATCATTACAAATTCATATGAATTTTAGGAAGACACAATTTAGTTCACAGCAGAAGAACAAGAAACAAATATCAAAATGATAAACATCCCATTAAAATAAAATTCAAATTAAGCAAAACTAAACAATGTATTATTTAATGACATGTGTTTTAGGCAATAAAATGAAACTATAAAGAAAATCAAAAGAATAAGTAACAAATTTTGAAGAACCAGTTTCACAAAAATCATATTATCTAGCTGTATTATTATTAGCCAGAAAAAAAAATCAATTAAAAGCATTTTTTTAAAAAAAAAATCTCTAACAGCTAACCAAATTGGAAAGTAAAACTAAACCTCTTTTCAGAAATGACAAGATTCAAAAATATCCTAAAGAATCGCTAGAAAACTGGAAGATACTAAAAAAATCCAGTAAAGTGGAAAAATATAAATAACAGTCCATTAACACAAAACACAAAAAAGTCCATTATTTTTCTATACATTTTAAATCAACAACCCCCCAAAAATTAAGAAAAAAATCTCATTCAGAGTATCATCAAAAATTTTATTTATTTGGAATAAATTTAACCAAGAATACACAAGAAAAAATATCAATACCTTTTACAAGGGTAATTCAACACTCATACTAAATCAGATAAGATCTAAGAAATGAAAATTACGGGCCAACTTCACTAACAAAATTATTTTTTTAAAAAGTAACATCATGATATACGAGCATTTACTGTTAATGCCAGTTTAATATTAGAAAACTGATTAATGTAATTTTCTACGTTAATAGAATATCAGTGTTAACATGTGTATATAAACTGGCTTACTCACACATGGAGTATTAAACAGCAATTAAAAACAAATGATTACAACTGTATGTAATACTAAGACTAAATCTCAAAAATACCGAATAAACTTTTTAAAAAACCAAGTCCCTAGAAATACATTTATTGTGACTATTTTTTAATGTTCAAAAACACAAAACAACAATAAATTTAGGACAAAAAATATGTACTAAAGCAAGAGAATAGTTTCAAAAGTTCATTGAAGTTAGGAGGATAGCTCAGTTGTAGAACATTTGCTTAGCATGTGTAAAGAGGTACAGGCTTGATCTCCAGTTTACCTCAAAAATAAAAATAAATCAAAATGTTGGTTACCTAATCTTAGAGAGGAAAACACAAAGACTTCAAAGTACAGTAATTTTTCTTAAATACATACTGTAGAGTACCATTTACGCATATCTAATACATAAGTATTTCTCATCGATTGTTTCATAGAAACACTGAAAGTAAGGAGAAAAAGCGTTGTGTAAGACAGCAGCCCTCTTCCTTCTGTGCTTGACTGACCCACATCCTTCCAGTCTTCCTCTAGAGCTAAATGGTAAAATCTTAACTACACTTCGGGTTTCAACCATGGTACAATTCAGCCAACCTTTAATTCTTGTATCTTATATTTTCAGTGCCTAAAAGAAGTCTGTCCTCTTTTCTGAGTTGCTGACAGTATTGCCAGGTTTGAAATATCTCTACTTGTATTCTATAGTTATATAAAAACCTTGCATTTTGAAGACCAAAAACATTACAATTTTCCTAAAACATAATACTATATTATATGTCTTGGTTACTTTTCTGTCCTTGCTGGGACAAAACACTCCACACTCAAAATGAAACAAGGAAAGGTTTATTTAGCTCACTGTTTGTGGAAGTTTGAGTCCATAATCAGCTGGCTGCAAGAGAGGGTGTCATGGCACTGGGGCAACACTTCAAGGCAGCAGCCAGAGCAAAAGGAGGGAACAAGTTTCTTCTCCACCCCTATATTGTACACAGGCCACCCCCCATCCCATTCCTACCCCTGGCCCCAGCAGGTGTAGTACTCAGAAAATCTCTGTGTCCTCTTCTTGCACAAGATGAGGATATTTACAATGTAAGGATCCTGGCTCCCTGCTGAGTCAGTTTAAACTTCTAAACTTCTCAAGTTGACACAGTGTATCAAACATAACACTATATTTCCAATCACAGTGAATATTGTCACTATTCATCCCTTGTTCTTATATAAGAAATCTTAAGGATTCTCTTTACTTCCCATGCCTGGTCACCAAAGTTTATTAATTCTACTGGATGAAAAAGAATAAAGCCATATTCAAAGATACTATCTCAACCGAGATTTTTATTCTCACTGAGGAAACCATAATTTCCAACAAAAATTTTTTGCTCTGATACCTGTCTCCCTATTCAACTATCCTTCCTCCTTAAAAACAAACAGTATATGTTACTTCCAATATCCATAAGACCTTAAAATATATAAACTTCCTAGTAGGCTGCGAAATACCTTATAAAATCTAACCCAGACCTACCTGTGAAGTTCTCTCGTCTATTTCTTTCCACTGTGAATTTTTCATCATTCACTTCTATCCCATTTACTAGCAACAACCTTTTAAAAATACAGCTCAAACATTATCACTTTTATGAAGTCTTTTTTAAGTCTCTCAGGAAAACACTAGTCCCTTCTTCCATGTTTCCTTGGTACTACTCCTATTAAATAGTATAAACAACGTGCTTGAACTTCTATAGACTCTAAATTCTAACACAAGAATCTGAGATTTGTATCTGATATGTTAAAACTGTATTGTAACACAACAAAATTAGCTGGGCATCATGGCACAAACTTGCAAGACCAGCTCTCTGGAAGGCTGAGGCAGGAGGATACCAAGTTCAAATGTAAACCTAGCCTTGGGGATTATCTCAGCATGAATGTCTTGTGTTCAATTCCCAGTAAAGAGAGAGAGGGTTGTTTCTAATACAGAGGAGAAGAATTCCCATAATGAAAGATCCCATCAAGTACCTAACACAATGAATGAAAACAAATCCGTAACCAGAGTCTGAAACTTTAGAAACTACAGGTAAATAAATTTTTCCAGTCAGTTAAAAAATAACACAGAAATAATAATAATAAGTATCAGAATTGCTTCAGATTTTTTGATAGCAACACTGGAAACTAAAAAGTAATGGAGCAATGAATCAAAAGCCTGAGAAAAAATTATTTCTGATCTAGAATTTTACATGCAATCAATATGCAATCAATACACTTATAACAAGATCTTTTCGTTTTTAGACACATGAGGTCTCATAACATCCATCTACTAGGCCCTTAAGAAGTTATTGGTTCTACCATGATACATCATAAACTATGAAATCAAGCAGCTGGACATCCAATACAAGAAATGCAAAACAAAGATTCCAGCATGACTAGCATATAACTGCTACAAATGGGTCCTAGTCCAAAGATTTCAGAACATGAAACAAATAGAAGATGCACACAATTCAGACAGCTGACAAAGATGTAAATCAGTAGTAAGTAAATTAAGAAAAAAATGAGCAAAGGAAAGGCAGTTATCTTCAAGGAAAAGAAAATGTTAGGAAAGAAAAAAACTAAGCACATATTCCAACGATGGCTCAAATGAAGATAATGCCTGTAATAATCAGTTAGTGTAAACAGTGAATACTCATTTAACCAAAGTATGAAGTAACTGTAACAGCCTAAAAATCAGATATGGTAAAGGAGAAGAACTAAAATAAACTAAAAATAAATAAAAATAGGTATTCAAAAATTCAGAGAGAATAGGGAGTGTAAAGTTACACGACATTTGAGATCAAAGGAAAAATTTGGATGAAAGGATGAAATCAGAAAAACAAAGGAATATACTAGATCATTTTGCATTACAGGGAGCAGAAGAGGTCCAAGAACTAAATTTTAGAGCATCCCAACATTTAGGAATTATTAAAAATAAGAAAGCCTCAAAGAAAATTCAGTAAGTTTTGCTTTGTTTTGTTTTGGGGGAAGGATCAGGTTTCTACCAAGTGGTAAATCTGGCTGGTGACCTGGTATATCTGTGCCAGCCTCACTTTACCATAATATACAATCAGGATTAAGACTGCAGGGAACAAAGCTACTTTTTTTTTTTTTTGAAAGTGGGTCTGTGGTACACTGGTTAACTTCAAACCCACCTTTTGCCTCGGTCACCTCCACTTCCCCAAGTCCCTGGGGTTATAGAAGTCAAAGGTAGCACCACTGCCCCCAACCCCACTGACTTTTTTGAAGAAAAACTCTCTAAGTCACATGCAGTGGTACAGGCCTGCAATCCAAGTTACTCCAGAGTCTGAGACAGGAGAAACCCAGATCCAAGGCCAGTCTGGTCTACTTTGTAAGATAACAGAATCACAGAATTTAAAAACCGAAGCATTTAAGAAGAAAAAAAAAAGAGCCAATTTATTTTGAGGAAATGAAAAATACTTGTGAACAATCATATATAGTTCATTGACTACCTAATCACTCCAAAAAGAATTCCAAATAGCAGTTAATAGTAACAATGAAAATAACTGTTATTATTAATTTAGGTGTAGCTATTCAGTTTTTATTAGGTACCAAGTTTTACCAGCATTTTCTTAATCTTCACTTAAAACTCTTATTCAAAACGAAAGTCCACAAGAGAAGACTGGTTAAATAAATAATTATGTACTACTCAGTATTGCATAGCCATGAGAAGTAACAAAAGAAAAACCAGATAATTTGGAACTTACCAAATTAAAAATGTTTTGCATATCAAACGACACTATCAAAGGGGAAAGGCACACAATGTATAAGAAAAAACATTTGCAAATCGTGTATCTGATAAAAGACTGATACTCAAAGTCTTACAACTCAACAAAATCTTACAACAACCCCCCCCCAAAAACCCAATGGACCGAAAAATGGGCAAAAGAGCGGGATAAACACTTCTCCCAAGATACAGAAAAGACCAATAAGCACATAAAATGTAAATCAGACGTAATCAAAGACATGTAAATGAAAACCGCAATGAGATACCACTTCACAGGATTAGAATGGTTATTACCTAAAACCAGAAAATAACAAGCACTGGTAAGCATGTGGAGAAACCAGATCGCTGTGCATTGCTGGTAAGTACATATATAAAATGGTCAAGCTATGGCAGAAAATAATATGGTTGAGATTGAAAAAAGGCCCAACTCCCCCTTTTCCATCTGATAAACACAGTGATCCAAACGACAGCCACTACACCCCTTTCCCCGTGCTTCCCCAAAGGTGATGGATGAGGTGCTAGTTCCAGTATCTTTTTCACCACTGTGCCTGCCTTGGTAACTGCTATTGCAGCTCACTTATGCAGCCCTGACAGGGGCCACAGCTAGGCCAAGAAAGGAAAGGACTCTGAGAAGCAGCTGGAGGACTGTGCCTAACAGCAAAAAATGGTGCCTGCTATTATCCCTGAAGTCCTGAAATCCTAATAGACCATGATTAACCCTGCCACCTCCTAAAGACTTCTTAAAAGCAGCAGTTGACTTCAGCCCTGTCATTTCCCTAGAAATGGCACAAATTGTCAATCCAGTAACCCTTCTTCCACAGTTCCCTGGAGGTCACTGTCAGGTGAGGTAGATACTCCAAAGCTGTTTCGGAAGGTATTTACTTCGGCTGCAGCAAGCTTGAAACAAGAACCTATCCCAGATGATCCATCCTGTAACCTCTCCAGGTCACCCTACCCTTTCTGACACTACATCAGAAGTTCTACAATAAGCATGCAAAATGCAGGAAAACGGTGGATAAGACTTCCCTCTACACACACAGCATTCCCTTACACTCCTCAGGTCAGTTCAGGTGTGCTCACTACCCACCCTGTGATAATAGCACAGAGTCCTAAGAAGTCTCACTCAGGAAGTCCTATTGCCTACTCAGGACTGCCACCTCAGGTAAAGTGGGTTGAACAGGCTGAATTAAGAAAGGGCTGCTTATGCACGGGGCTACTATTCCTGAAGCGCTCCAGTGAGCAGCAGAGACCTATGGTGACGTTCAGACTTGCAGAGCCTCTGGTGATCTGCAGAAACAAGTGCAAGAGCTCTAGAAGAGTGGACATTCTTGAAGAGTTCCAGAAAGCTGCCAAAGGGTCACAAGTACCAGCTGCTGAAGAGCTAAAAGGGACAGGTGGAAACTGTCAGGAGCTGTAACACTAAGAGCCTAGAAGGTACTGGTACTCAAAGCTAAGAGCTGTAAATAAGGGCACAGAGTCATTGGCACTCAAAACCACAGCTACTAACATCAGGAAGCTGCACTTCCATAATTTATTATTTCTACCTGAATTGAGCAGAAGAACCCCAACTGACTGATAACATGGTCCAAAGAAGTAAACATAGATTTACCATATGATTTAGCAACTCTACTTCAGGTTGTATACCAAATAAAGACAAGCACCTGAACAGATATTTGTACATCTAAGTTCACAGAAACATTAATCACAACAGCTAAAGGATAGAAGCAACCAAAGTATCCACTGACACATAAATGAGTAAACAAACTATGGGCTTTACATTACATGCAAAGAAATATTATTTAGCCTTTAAAAAGAATGACATTTTGATACATACTACAACCTGGGTGAACCATGAAGACATTCATAAAAGGGCAAATATTCTACAAGTCCTCCTAAATGAGGCTGCAAGAACAGTCACTTTCATAGAGAAAGTAGGAACAGTGATTGCCAGGGGATAAAAGGAGGGAATGAGAAGAATTATGGTTCAGATCTTAAGTGTTCTACAAAGGCCATGTGCCAGCAGGTTGGCTGCCGGCCTGTGGTGCTATCGAAAAGTGATGGAACCTTTAGGAAATGGAAGTGAGGTCACTGGGGGCATGCCCTTGAAGGGGATACTGGGACCTTGTTCCCTTTTCTTCTGCTTCCTAGCTGACAGGAAGAAAGCAGCTTTGATCTGACACATACTCCCCACCACAATGCTCTGCCTCGGCACAGGTCCAAAATTAAGGAAGTCAACTAACCACAGACTGAAACCTCTGAAATCAAGAGCTAAAATAAATCCTCCCTCCTTTTAAGCTATCTATCTCTGACGTTGTGTCGCAATAATGAAAAGCTAATACAGGGAGTTAGTGTGTAATAAGTACAGAGTTTCTGTAGGAGAAGATGAAAAAAATTCTAGAGATGGATGGTAGTGAAAGTGGGACAACAATATGAATGTACTCAATGCCAGAGAACTGTATACTTCAAAACAGTTTAAATGATTAATTTGATATTACAAAAACTATGATAGAAGTTATTTTATTACTGAGCTAGGAGCACTTGGTTACTATGCACAAGTTCCTCAATTCGATTTCCAGCACCACACCCATACACACACATATCACTCACACACACTCATGCACATAACTATGTAACTAATTTTTATATCTCATTAAGATATATTAGTAACTGGACATAACAGTATATATGTGATAGAATGAACTGGTAATCCTCCCCACTTACTTAGTACACAATAATCTAAACTATTCAATGAGCTTGAAATACTAAAAAAAAAAAAGTCCTTTTCTTCTAGGTAGCAAAGAGGACAATAAGTAACAGTTAATGATTCTTGTAATTACACTAGCTTCCAAGCAAGGCAGGAAGTGTTTCTAAGTGGGTTTCACATAAACTCTGCTCACATAAAATTAAGACTGTGAGAGGTGTAAGAAAAATAAATTCCTTTCTCTTGGGCCATGTTACTTCATAGAACACAGGAAGTGGAATCACTTGATCACAGGTCTCACTGGCAGAGAGGCTGCACAGAAGTAAAACACTCACTTTCACCTTCATTCACTGGACTAGCACTCCTGTCTCACCAGAATCTAATGATAACTGGGTAAAGAAAATAACTGAGCAGAGAATCACTGTTTTCTTGACAAATTCTTCAATAGTACAAAATACAAGTTTTGGTTTCATAGAAAAATATTTCCTTGTCAAAATATATTTTCTTGCGTTGGGCATGGAAGAAAATGCCTTCTCCCTGACCTACCTTCAGGCCCAAAGAGGATTTCCCAGATGACCCTACCTAATATATAAACACTTCTCACCCATTACTCCACATTTCATACCCCCAATCAGAGGGTTAGGATTGAGTCTAGGTCCTCACATTCTAAGGTGAACAGTCTTCAGTTGATATTCACCCCCACCCCTTTTCAGTATATATGGATCTTTACTTCTGAGACAGGGTCTTGCTTGACTGCCTGGGCTGGCCTCCTATGTGCAATCCTCCCTCACCACACTCCCAAGTGGCTGAGATTATAAGTATGCATCACAATGCCCACTTTTCATTTTCTTCACAGACCAATTCACAATCTTACATAATTTATTACCTATCTCATATTACTAGAATGTAAACTTATCAGGGTGGTTTATCACTGTATTATTACAGACCCTGTCTTAGTTACTTTTCTCATCACTAAGAAAAACACCTGACACCCAAAGTTACAGGATGAAAGATCTATTTGGCTCACAGTGTGCAGAGGTTTTAGTCTGTAACTGTTTCAAGGCAGGGTGGCTGGCAGAAGGGCATCACAGAGGAGAAACAGGTGATGGGATTGGCAGGGCAGGCTGAAGACAGCAAGCAGCATCAGCAGTCTGCCTTCTTTCAGTTCTTTATCTAGTCAGGCTACTCACCCTTGGGTGTGGTATCACTCACACTCAGTTTCACTTCCTTAATCACAACATCACAACTGTAATCCCAGCAATACACACCCTGGATCCAGTGATGCCAGCATGAGGCTTTGGGAGAATATGTAGATACAAGGCATAAGAAAGCCCTACAAAAAAGTAAATATCTGAAAGAATATGGGCAGGGAAACAGAAGAGTGCAATGGAGCTATAGCTACACAGCAACCTATAGGAAAATTTCTAGAATTGCCACTCTTCCTCTCAGTAGTCCAAATCTAGCAACACCTCTGCTCAGAGTTTGAATGCATGTTAGAATTGCCCTTGAATCCTCTCACAGTACAATATCACAGTTGCTAGATATACTTCAGTAAAAGTCTACCTATACTATAGTTGGAGAAGGCTGACAGGGCAGAATGGGTAAGGAGAGAACAAGGGTCATTTATCCTAAACAGAGTGTGATTTAACAAGAGGCAAAAGGGTAGAGGGTCTACAGCTCAGAATTACCTAAGATTATCAGAAACAGCGAAGAAATACACAAGTATGAAGGGATGGCAGTTTATAACAAAAATGAGGAAACATATATACTTTACAGTTTAGAAATCTTCCTAACTGCATTTTACATATATGTGCTATATGCTCATGCATGCATACACACAATCTTTTATAATAACTGTGGAAAGTACTAAGACAGCTCACACAAAAGAAAACATTTATCCTTTATTAAAGTAACTCATCAAAAGATAAATTACAGTTCGCCAATAACACAGGAATAATTCCTTGCTTGGTAGCTATGTAAAAGTACATCTTGTTTATAAAATATGTGTCAGTAATACACAAATACTGCCAGGCAAATATTAAGACTAGAGGTTATTATTGCCAAGTTGCTATTGCTAGGCATCAATTGAAAGAAATAAACCAAGAAAAACATTTGAACTTCCGCAGACAGTTCAAGGATATAAAACAAAAAACAAGAGACGCACTGAGTCCACTCTTGAATTCTGACCACCTGACTCTAGCAGAATGAACCAAAAGCTCTGTCTAGGAAACAGATGTGTGACTTCATGTCTCACACATGACAACAGCTAAAAAGCACAATCAAAGCTAAAAATCTATCACAGCCTGAAATGAACATATGCACTACTGCACTCCTAAAGGAAAAGAAGAGATTGAACATGTAAGCTGTTATATGGTACATGTATGCTGAGGGAGCATAAGTAAAAATAAATACAGTGCAGCAGGAGACATATGTCAGTGAAAGCTTTCAAACCATGCTGTTACACCATTATCACTGGACTTGAACCTCAGCATCTTAAACAGGGTACAGAATTGTTGGCTCAGTCATATTTCCAGACCCAGCTTAATAATTTATGAAGCAAAACCATCAATTTCACTGGATATATCCTTTTAAAATTTTTATTTTTTTATCAGTACATGTTTGTAGCACACAATGAATATACTTCTTATGGTGAGTTGGCACATGTAGATAACACACCTTAATTGTCTTTTCAACCCCCCTCCATTTGTCTTTCAATCTCCCCTAAATTCTTTCATTTGGAATCTAGCTTGGGATAGTTCTAATTGGAATTCCTAAATGTTCTTCTGACTCTTAGAATTTATTGCTTTATTAGCCAGAAATTTTAAGAGTCCATGGTTTCAGTACAGAAATAATGGTAGGTTAGCTATTATTCCAATTTTTCACTTTGAAGATGTAGAGTTGTGCCTTTGAAAAAATCTATCTCCCTATTTCCTATCATCTATCTTTTATTTTACACTTTATATTTTTGGGTTTCTCATAAAAGAGAAGCCATGAGATACTTAAGCATATATTTGTGGATATATATTGGGGCATCTGGGTTCACAGACACTTGTTTGCAAACAACCTGGCTCGCAAACAAAAGCCTTTGGCAAAATTTTGTTTCTGTGTGCAAACTCTGCATCAGTGACAAATATGACCACAGCTATCTTTCCCACACGAACACAAATGTGCCCATCTTTTCCAAAAACATAGACCAATTAAGTTCTTCACTCTAGGCACCACTGTACTTCTTTGAAGTTAAAAACAGAAGTAACAGCTAACCCACCACTACTTTTGTGCTGAAACCATGGACTCTTACTTAAAATTCCTGGTTAATGAATGACTGAATTTTAAGAGTCAGAAAGACGTCCAGGAATTCTAATCTAAATTCTATCCCAAGTTAGATTCTAAATGAATGAATTTAGTAAAGATTCATCATGCGTTTTCCACATTCAAGACTCAGTGCTGCTTGCTGAGGGTGAAAGACAGACCTGACACCGTACCTCAAAGAGTCTATAGGATAGAAGAAGCTCCAGGAATTACAGGCTGTGAAACAATATTCTCCCATTATAAGGATTAAGAGAAAATTCTATTAAAAAGATAAGTCTTGCAGCAAGATAAACTACTTTAGCAAATGCGTAAACTTTGAGCCAAGCCTAGATCAAGGATGGTGAACCTTTTGAGATCAAGTGCCCAAAAAACATTCCCAGACTCCCTTATTTACCGCAAAGTGCCAACACTGCAACTAAACCTGAATGCTTGGCTACTGGGGCAACTTGTTTATCTGCAGACAGAGCTGTCCTGCTTGTCTGTCACAGCACACAGGCCACTGGTTAACCACTACTGGCCGAGATCAAGGTGTTCAATTTGGACATTTGGCAATGAAAGCAGAAATTTCAGGCAGTGAGAACAGAAAATATTCGACTTTTCATGACATAGTCTACTCATCAATGCCAGTCAGTTCCTCAGACAGACCCTCTCCTCCGGGCCTTTTGTATGTGCTGCTTCCTCAGCCTGGAATGTTATTCCCCCATCTATCTATAAAACTGCTTTAATCTCCTTCAGGCCATTCGTCTCAGTGAAAAACTCACTGGCTACTCCAATAGCTATCCTAACACTGTCTACCACTTTGCCCTGCTTTATTTTTACATGGCATTTATGATTAGCCAGTGTGCTATTCCATCTACTACACTTTCTACTGGCTGTACCACACCCCTCCCCCAGGAAGCGATAGATCTGTTTGTGCATTTCCAATGCCTAAACCTAATAGGTAAGAAGCAAGTATCTGTTGACAAACTGACAGATTACTGTCTACACGGGGAAGTAAATATGCAGATTATCTTGTTATTCCCAAACTACACACTTCACAAAATCCATATAAAGAGTACCATACAGCAACAGCTTCTGGCATCTCACTTCTATATAGTCAGTAGATCGTTCTGTACTTTCTAGTTCCAAAGAGAATCACTGTCACTCACAAAACAGACAAAAATGCTACTAGAGTGCTCACTGCTGCCAAGGCTGCCCTTTCCCACATTAACCTGCTGAGTGAAAGTAAAGGATGTTTTTCTACCCATGTCAGGCTAGAGAGAGCTGTAGTCCTAAATTTTTATATTAAATGCACATTTCAATAGACACATTCTACGCTACTGGGGTAGTTACACTGTTATCATGGATTAGCCAGAGAACCTACTGTTTTGAATAATGTTTAACTGCGAAATTTAGATACAGAAAAAGTAAATTTTTGAATTCAATTTCACTGTTGAAGCATGTTTTTTCTACACTGCAAATGGACGGCACTGGTAAAATGTTTAAGAGGAAGATTCCTTCAATGAAGGTTAGGAACATGTTAAGGAAATTAATAAGAAAATTAAAGGAATGTTTTCCACTCAAAAAGATCAAGTCGAATTTTATTCTGTATTTAAAAACTGCATAGAATTTTTAAAAGGAGCATTAGTATTTAGGTCATACTAAATTAAAATCACATGGCCCTAGGGGAAAATATTCTTTATCACCAGCAAAACCAAAACTACATAACGAAATAAAGAATAAATTCACGACTTTACACATCAAAGAAGTCCTCCGCGGACTGCATTATCAGTTTAGGCAAACTGACATTTTCACATTTAATTTTCAATGGCAGTAATGATTTCCATCTGGGTTTTAACTGCATGAAAGCGTTAGTTTTGGCACTGTTTTCGACACTGAAAATTCATTTCCGGCTTAAGCAATATGCCCCAATCCAACACAATACTTAAACTACAAATTAATCCTACCTCTGCGAGCCCAATTTTATGATTTACCTAGTGGTAAATTCTGCCTTCAGGAAAGCAATGTAAATTACTAATCTTTACTAAGCCTCTTGCACTTACCAATATTTATTCTAAGAGGGAAGTTTTACCAATATCACTATTCTTTACAAGTAGAAGAAAACTGAAACAGCCAATTCCCTTCATTACATAGTAATGACAACCAGAAGCAGACACCGTAACTGTCAGGTGGTGCACCAGTTCCCGTCGGTGAACCGCGATTCCCAGCCGACGGGACGCTGATCTCCACCGCTGCGAGTCGCGCGGCCGCGGGTCCCGGCGCGGGGACAGCAGAGACCCCACGCAGTCCGGCAAGTTCCCCGCACCTCGCGGGGCGGCCGGGGCGGAGAGCGGCGGCCGGGCGCCAGGCGGGTGGGAAGCGGCCCTCCTGGAGGGCGGCCGGAGCGCTGCAGCGCGGGGCGGAGCGGGCCGGACACGGGCGCGGGGGCTGAGGCGGCCCGACCCCAGGCCCGTCCGAGCAGCCGGGAACGCCGACCCCGCAGGGACACGGCGGCGACGAGGCAGCCGGCCACGAGCGCGGAGGGCCGCGGTGCCCCGAGGGTCGCGCGGAGGGAGCCGCCCGGTGCCACCGACTCCGCTCGCCCGAAGCGGCGGCCGGATACTCACGTAAGGCTGGTAGAACTTGGACAGCCGCGGCTTCCCGTGGTTGTTGAAGATGAGAATCGCCTTGATCATGGCTGGGCCGGCCGACCAGGCGGGCGCTGGGGCCAGGGCGGGCGGGCAAGCGAGCCGCGCCTCGGGAGCTCGGCGATCCTTCCCCACCCGCCCCTCCGCGCGCGCCCCCGAGCTACAGGGCGGGGCAGGGGCGGGGCAGAGGTGGTGCCAACGAGGAGGGAAGCGGAACCGTGGTCTGGCCGAATCCACTTGTCCGAGTCTAGGGGTGTCCACTACTTAACGACCATGGAGACTTTGTTCGAGGGCTTCATTATAAGCTTAATATATCGTTAAAGCACTCTTTTTCAAAGTCACGGTTGAATGTCGGAGACAGGTCAAACTTGAGGGATGATCTGGCCACTCCAATGCTCACTATGGGGCTAGCTTCCCCTACTCTGAAGGCTCTCTTGCGACTCTACCCAGCGCAAAGCCCGCCCACTGCGCGCGCTCTATCGCCACTTCCGGCTTGGCGCCGCTCCCCGGGAAGATGGCGGAGGAGCCGGAGTCCGTGCTGCAGCTCCCTCCGTCGGCTGTGGCTTCTGTGGCTGCTGGCGGCGAGAGTCTTGGGGAACTCTCTCCCGAAACAGCCACACCAGAGCCTCCTTCTGCTGCAGTTTCACCGGGGACAGAAGAACCTGCCGGCGACACCAAGAAAAAAAGTAACTTTTAGGGTATTTTCTGGGTAACAGGCGGGTGGTTTAGTTTCATCCGTAAAGGTGGCTGCAAATAAGGAAACAAAGTTTAGAGGAGGGCGCGTCCCAGACGTATGTTGTCACCAGACAGAAGAGAGGAAGTGTACTTTGCAATTTCCGAGCCTGTTTGAGATGAGTTGAGAAAGCCCCCTTTGGTCGCAGCACCTTCGCGCCTAGCTAGGCGCACTTGGTGCCCTGGCCCCTTGCGGTGTGTCCGCTTCTCCCTGTGCGCGGGCCGGACCGCAAACGCTTTTGCGTCAGAGGTGAGTGGCGTCCAGGTTCTTAATCCTGGAGCTAATTATTCCAATAATGGTAAGGTGGTGAGAACGGCAGAGCGTGGAATTGTCTTAATAGTGGTTCACTATCCCCCTCCTCTGAATATAAATTCATTCTTTGAACCAAAAAACTGCAACTTAAACTAGTACGAAGAATGCTAAGGGAGCTAAGCACATGCACAGCACACGCCCTTAAAACACTTGGAAGGCAGAGGAATGAGGACTGCGAGTTCCAGACCAGCCTGGACTACGCAGCCAGACCCTGTTTTAAAAAGGGGTAGAGTTGTAGCTCAGGGACAGAGCGCTTACTTTATATATGTGAAGACGTGGGTTCAATTCCAGGACCACCCAACACAATGCGAAGAGAAAAGTAAAAGCATAAGCATTGTCTTCAAAAAATATTATTTTGGAATCTTTGTTAATACATTTATTGTTATCTTCAGAATAGTCAAAGATTCTCTTACAAAGGGGAAATAAGAGAAAACTTTCTTTTCGGTGAACTAAGAGAAACTAATAGTATCAACGAGTTAACATACATATTTTTGTTACAGTGGAGTGGTCTGAAGACCCGGGTAGGCGAGTATGTTTTCTGTTCTTCATCTCAGGGACTTTACAGACATTCCTTATGTGGTGGAGAATGACTGATTATCCCAGCCCTGCCCTGCTTTTCAGTCAGAATGCCTTGAGGCTGGGGAATGTAGATCTGAGGTTGAGGACCTTGAACAGTGACTCAAGGTCCTGGCTTCAACACCCTTCCAACCCCCAGGGCAAAGAAAATAAATCACACTGCCTTTACATTTGGGGGAAATCATTTCATTATGGTGTACTATGACTATTTGTGGAAAATAAGCCACTAGAATCTTTGAAACATGACTGTAAGTTTTAAGATTTTCCTTGAATTTCTTTGATTTGTTTCTTTCAGTTTGCTATAAACAGTAGCCCACTTTCAAAGGATGTAAGGTTCCACAGCCTTAATTAAACGTTAGTACTTGACCCTGATGGTGACCATTGTTTAATGGCCCACAGTCCAGATACTGCAGGAGAGCATGTTTTGTTTGATCTGCACAACTCTCTTTGTCATCCTTTTTAGAAGATGATCTAAGGAAAGACACTAAATATATGCTTTACCTTCATTTGCAGTAGAAAAATTATTGACTAAGGCTTTTGGCCCTGAGGGGTATATGAAATAGATTTTGAATCCATACCAGTACTAAGGTACTGCTTCCAAAAGATTCCAGTTTAATTGATGTGGACATTTGTATTTTAAATGTTTCTCCCTTGATTACTTCAATCAAATCACCTTTAGAATTGAGTATAGCTATAATCACAATACAGTAAATACTTCTCTAGTTTCTTGCCCTCCTACTCTTCAATAGTATAATGTTTGATTGTAACTAAGTTATATCCATAGCATCAAGGGATTGGGTTTAACAGAGAAGTAAGGTATGAAAGACAAGCTAACCAAAATCTGTTATCTTCAAGTTCATTCCTATTCCCAAAATAATGGAAAGGAGGATAAGTAATTTCTTAGGGAGAAAGTATATCATGTACATTGTGTGTTCTGTGTGCCTTCATTATAGGGTAAGTTTAAGTAAGTCAATCTCTGTTCCTGATAGTTTTCAAATTTTATTACCAAAGTCTGGAGCAATAAGGATGTAGTATATAATACAACTAAGTTAACTTGAGGGAATAGTAACATAATATTTTGCTTTCAGTATTTACAATTTTAGGTGCTGTTTTGTGCCAAGTAACTTTAAGAGATAAGTTCATAGTCTTTGGAGTTTGTATATCTGTGTTTTGGATTATTGAAACCTTATGAATTCTCTCTGAATCTTCTTCTGACCTGTAGTTATATTTTATTTTTTCTTGATTTTTTTAAAGAGAATAAAACCAAGCAAAATAAAACAGAATAAAGCCAATCAAAACAAACCAGTGTAAGTGACTCAGGACTTCAAGACAATATGAAATTAAGAATGGTTACCATAAGGCTTCTTGCTGTCTTCAGAATAGCTCAGATACCTTAAGACATAGTAAAAAATCAAAACAGGCAGAATAGAACCAGTAAAAACAAAACAATGAATGCAGTAAAGGGCTTCAAAACAAGACAATAGTAAATCCAAAGTGACTACCATAATGTATCTTGCTGTCTTTGAAATAGCTGCCCATGTCATCAGATATAACAAAATCAAAACAAAACAGAGTAAAATCCAACCTGACAAAACAATGAAAATGAGACTGGACTTTAAAACAAGGTAATAGGGAATTAACAATGACTGTCACCTTCAAAAGAAGATTCCTCACTACAAACAGTTATCCTTTGAAAAGATGATCAGACCACTAGCTCTAGACCTGCAAAGTCAGTGAAACACCAGACACCACAAGCCTCAAGTTGCATTTCACCTGAATAGTTACCATCACAGCCTGTTTCTCCGCATCAGCAGATTGCTTATGGCAATGAGGGTGTGTATTGACTCCTTATTTCTCAGCTTGCACGTCAGGAGGAGCTGGGGGTCTGGCTGTCCCCCCAGCAGCCCACACATGGTGCTGATTCACAGGGAGGACTTGTTTTTTGATGACTTCTTTTCCCCTGCAATCTGTGAATGGCCAGTTGTATTTTATTTTTAATGCTATTGTTTTCCTTTACTTAAAAGTTAATCATGGGGTACTCACGTAAGTACATGTACTAAAAAAATTAATCATAGAAAATCTGGTAGTTCAGGGCCAGGGATTTAGCTCAGCTGCCTGGCAAATGTGAGTTCATGAGTTCGATCCCTGGTACCAAAACAAAAGAAAAAAGAAAATTTGATAGTTACAAAAAGTGTAAATAATGCCAAGTAATAAGTTTCTTTAATGGCTATTTAAGAGTTTTATGTTGGGTATTGTTGTAAATGTGTATCAAGTCCTGTACTCCTTATGACAACCCTATGTTTTTGTAAACCAAAATACATACTTTATATCTCTATGGTCCATTTTTATTGTGTCTTCTTAGTGACTTTCTCCACACTGAGACACAATACCTGGCAACCACAATTTGAAAGAACAAACATTTAATTTGGTCCAGTTTGTGGAAATTCAATCCAAAGGTGGCTGGCTGCATTGTAGGCGGCCAGGCACACCAGAAACAGATAAAGAGAGGAGCAGAGGAAAGACACAGTCAGGGCGCTCTGCCAGTGACCCACTCTTACCAGACTCCACCTCCTAACAGCAAATCAGTCACTTTGCAGAAACCCCATCTATGATCACATGAGGCTTTGGGGGCATATTTAGATATAAACTGTAATGTTCTCTTTGGAATTACCTCTTAATATCAGATGCAGCTTAAAGATGAGTCCCGAGGGGAGAACTTTGTAGGATCAAGAAAAAAAGAAAGGAATCTAAGTTTTTACATCTTTGATTATACCTTCAGAATCATAAATGCCAAAAGCTTATGTAAATTAAAGATTTCAGTTGTTGAATGCTTTTAGATCACATTCTCATTAGCTGTTTATAGTAATTGTTTTCCTTCTTACAGTTGATGTCCTGCTAAAGGCTGTGGGAGACACTCCTATAATGAAAACAAAGAAGTGGGCTGTAGACCGAACTCGAACGATTCAAGGACTTATTGACTTCATCAAAAAGTTTCTTAAACTTCTGGACTCTGAACAGTTGGTATAGTGATTGTTTTTCTATAAAAATTCAAAATTGTTCCTAGGCAGCAGTGAATATTTTATATATATATATAAATACACATGGATGAATGAGCTACTTTGTTATACTCTTTTATGTCCCTCTTTTAGTAGAATTTTCATAATTTATAGCATGATTTTTGGGGGAACACTAAAATGAACCAATATAATATAATATGAACCAATTCTTTCTGCTGGTTTTGGCTGTTTTCCTCAAAAAATTGCTGAATATGGGCCAAAGATATGGCTTGGTGGCACAACCCCTGCCTGGCAAGTACAAGGTCCTGAGTTTGATTCCCAGTACCCAAAAAAAAAAAAAAAAAAATTGCTGAATAATTGGACAGAAAAATCAGTCATATAGAACATTTTTATACATTAGTAGATAGTCACTGGTTTTTATTTTGGTATTTGTCTTCAAAACTTTGTCTTCATGTAGTCATGCACCACTTAACAGTGGGAACATGTTTTGACAAACACATCACTGTTTTTGTTATATGAACATCATAGAATACGTACACACACCCAAACTGCTGCTGAGGTACAATTTTATGGGACCACCATTATATTTGTGACCCCTGCCTAAATGTCATTATGTGACACATTACTATATTGAGAATCTTTTGTTTTATTAATACTTTATGTCAGACACCTGTATTTGTAGGTAATTCAGACTCTTGGACAGTACTAATATAGGAAACATGTAAGTGGATAGATACTTGAAGAATATTAAGTATTGTGTATGTAAATATTGGGATATATTTGCTTAAAAACAAAAGTTAACTAAAATTTTAAAAAGATGTGAAAACAGTGAAATCATTAAAGTGGGGTGTTTTCAAAATTACTTTTGTTAGTGAACAAGAAACTGAAACTTTGACAGTTCGCCTGTGGGTAGCTCATACAAAAAGGGAAAATTCAAGATAGGTTAATTGCTAGAAGTTGTTATTTCAGACAAGAATAGCAGGAATCCCTCTAAAGTTATTTGGGTAAAGTTTTGGAAATAATTGAATTTTACATGTGAACATATCCCTTTATGATCAGTTAGAATAATAAAAGCATGTGTTTTCTTGAGTGTCATGTGGAATTTAGTTGACAAGGAAATGTTACAAACAGAGTTTTTAGCATCCTCCACATGTTTATGATAGTGAAATGTTTGGGAGCAACAAACCTTGCCTCGAGTTTAAGTCCTAATGGAAAAGTCAGAATGAGGACATGCTCTTGAGAGAAATGAGCAGAAGCTGTATCCCTCTACTAAAAATGCAATATGAAGAATTGGTAGGGTCAGTAAGCAGAGTAGTACAATAAGGCGTTAATATTTGAGAAATATATAGAAATAGAAGAAAAATGAAGCTACTCTTTCCTGTGTTAATATTTGAATTTTGAAATTTTGTCATGGTTATATTCAGTACTCTGAAAAGAACTTAATGTCAGCATGTGTTAGATTAAACCAAGTAATTGCCATTTGCCACTTTTCTAGACTTCCCATCTTTTGACTTGTATCCAGCTGCACCCCACGTTATTTTAGCAAAATAGGTGGTTGAAAGAAAAAGTAATTAATGCTAGAAATTCTGGAAACATAGTATCAGAAGACACAGTTGAACTCTGAATTCCCACAAAAAACTAGTCCTAGAGAGCAAAACCAAAGCACTTGTTTAGTATTTATGAAAACTGGGTGATAAGATAGCCCCATGAATCTCAAACACTGGTGGGAGCTGCAAGACCTGCTTGATACCAGGACCTCTACACCAAGGGAAGTTGCAAGCAGCAGGGTTGACATCTAACACTGAGGAAGAGAACCTCAAAATAGCTAAGAAGTGCTATTCCTCACGGTTTTAATAATAGCATAGGGGCTGAGGATTTAACTCAGTGGTGCAGTGCACAGATGCCCTAGGTTTGAGCTGCATCACCCTGAAAAAATAATACCTAAACTGGATTTTGTCTCTCCTAACTAGGTGGTAACAGTATATCCACACTAAGTAGGACTCAACTAAATCAGTGTACCCCTAGAGCTCTCAGAATACACCCAATAGGACACTCTTCCAGGATAAGACCCCAAATGGGAAAATTTTTTGGGAAATCAAAATTGAGCCAAGTAAGAACATGAGAAAGGAAGGAAAGGTAAGCACTAGATCGGAGTGAAAGAAAGGAAACAGCCTGTAAAGCAAGCCTCCCTACTTTTTAGCGCTATACAAGAACATAACAGTAGAGGGAGTTCTCAGAAGTTATAAAAAAGTAGAGGTGAACAAATTCACATAAAAACCAGCAACGAATTATTACCATGGTCAAATCCCATTCAGCGTTATTAAAAAAGAAAAAAGAATAGCAACCCTCAAGGCAGCGAAGTGTTGCCAGAATACAAAATAGAGCAAAACTAAAAGG
Source organism: Hydrochoerus hydrochaeris (assembly GCA_004027455.1). Taxonomy (NCBI): domain Eukaryota; kingdom Metazoa; phylum Chordata; class Mammalia; order Rodentia; family Hydrochaeridae; genus Hydrochoerus; species Hydrochoerus hydrochaeris. The sequence goes on along the minus strand of PVLA01002350.1, from coordinate 171,956 downwards.
CATTATGAATATACATGGAAAAAATTAGCATTAATAAAGTGAAAGATCTCAAGAGAATAAGTAAAAGGATTATCTCAGAAATGGAACCTAAACTAATGTAAACATTAGAACGAATACACAATAGATAGAGCTTAAGAAAAGATAAATCTTTAATTCAAAAGAAGGAAGGGGAAAAAACAAGATGTGAAAGGGCAGATATTGTATGGGAGGGGGGTTTTTGGTGGTTTTGTGCATTTCCGACAGGGTCTGCAGTCAGGCTGGCCTGGAACTCCCGCTGTGCTGCCTTAGCTTCCTGAATGCTGGGATTGCAGGCATGAGTCACCACGCCTGCAAAATCCATGTATTTATGGCTTAAAGCTCTTAAACTAACTGAATTCTTTTTAAAATATTTTCAGTTTCAAGTTTCTGGTAGAAAATCATATTGAATCCCCTTGGTTCTTCATGTAGTCTGCTGTCCCCATAAACTAGCTTTTGTGTCTGTCTTTCCAGTGGATCATAAGTTCATTAATGGGAAAATTCACAATAATCTTCATAATTCTATACCTTGTTTGATTTTTAGTATGTCACAGACACAAATATTTTCTGAAATGAGCTAATCTTTCATCAGGAGGCTTTTCCTTAATTTTCTTGGTGGTGGTGGTGTACTAGGAGTAAATCTTAGGGCCTCTCCTGTGCTAGGCAAGTGCTTTATCAGAACCACCCCCAACCCTAGCTCCATTCTAACTGAAAATCTACCAGAACAAAGTTAAAATGGCTCAAAGTTAAAATGGCAAGAACTACATAACGTTTTACAATTCTCCTTAAAATGCACACTGCTGTTACATTTCTGAAATTTTTGTAATACTTAAACATGAGCTATATTTAAATAATTTCACATCTATTGAGTGCATATATCAGACACTATTGCTTAGTGTGTATTCTCATTTTTCTTTTTTAGCAACAGCAAAAAGTTGCTATTTTCTACATGCTGTTATTTTCTGTATTTTACAATTGACTTTGAATTGGTTTTGAGGCATACTCTATTTTAAAATAATTTTACAGTAACAACTGTTGACTATATGTGCAGCCACTCTTAATATTTTCATTTTTTCTTTCCTAGAAACTTTAAACTCTTGTTATTTTGCATAACTTTGAAATAAGCCAACAAATGGCACTTGTATGTAAGAATTATACCCAGGATTCAAACCCACATCTGTCTACAGAAATCCCATAAATTTAGTAACTGCCTTATTTCTGTATGGGAAAAATACTGTAGTTAATGATAAAAACAGTCTGTCAGCCAGTTATGCTGACACATTTTAGTGTTAGAATTTGGTTATATATACCAAAAGGCGCCTATGGGTAATTTCTAAAAAGAAAATGAACAAAAAACTACTCTGTCACTTTGCTCTAAGTAATGAAACATTTTAATGAAAGCAAACTAAATAAATATTAAGCAATAAAACCTGTTAAGACTATTAGGCTTCAATTATGTATGTTTCCTTTTTCTTCCCATCATTTTCCTGCAAGGAACTTTGGTACTATCCAGCACAAAAGTTTTCACAAGTGGTAAAGGTAAAAAAAAAAAAAATCTAGCCAGTATGTCATACATTTACCTAAAACCAAATGCATGGAGTATTTTAAATGTTAGGTTTATTGACTGTAACAAAAATTCTGAGTTTTTTTTGTTTTGTTTTTTGATATACCTTGAAAGAAAGATGTGAGCTTAATAAAGATTCATTTAATGAGTTAGGATTTTAGGAACACTTTTCAGTCTGAAGAGGTTGAAATTAGGTAGCTTAGGACCCAAAAAAATGCAGGGTTAAAAATGATTTTTTTTTTCCTTGTAGTTTATTTATGTGAATCAATCCTTTGCACCTTCCCCAGACCAGGAAGTTGGAACCCTTTATGAGGTAAAAAGTAGCTGCTGCTTTTCTGGGTTTTTTTTAATGGATTGTCTGTGCTATATTGTACACATAGTGTATAATATGGCTTATTAAATCATATGTAAGAGTGGCATGCCATTCTTAACAAAAAAGGAAAGAGGGAATGACTTTCTTGTACTTACTGTATTTCATACCTTGAACACAATAGGATCCAATTACTTAGTGTTGAAGAATCAAGATACAAGTTGTATTTCAGAGTTGTCTTTTGTTTGTATTCTGAGGAAGTTTTTAATCTGCTTTTTTCATTTTTCTGTTGTTTATATGGTCCAAAATCCAATCTATCTTCAAGAATTTTTTAAAAACTATAAAAAATGACTTTATTCAACATTCTTCAAGCTTTATGGCAATAATCATTAAAGTGATTACATACCAGTACCACTAGGAAACAGCCAAAAATAGCATTTTATCATCAGAGATGTAGAAAAGAGGCAAAATTAAAATATTTAAGCCCATTCATACTAAAGATGTTCCAGGGACAGGTTTTTATTAACATGATTATTGATATGTGTCTGGTAGAAATAGACATTTAAATAGCCTTATGAGTATTTATAGTATATATGACTTTAAGGTTGATGTAAGAATAACAAAAATGCATTTTTTTTCTTTTTGTAGTGCTTTGGCAGTGATGGTAAACTGGTCCTGCATTACTGCAAATCTCAGGCATGGGGGTGAACCACAGAGAAAAACAACTTGGTACTCAAAATGATGTTTCACAAAGGAAATGGCTGTGAACTGTGTTGCTGCAACAGCAGGAGACCTAATGAATATGAACTGCTCAGCATGTATCTGCTTTGACTCATGTATATGCATAAGAAAACATGTGATAAATGTTAATACAAAAATCATCCTGAAAGATTGACATTAGAGTATGTCCATTGTTCCTACCAGTATGATTCTTTCAGATGTGTCTCCAAGGACGAAAAAGAGATAGAAACTGTATAAACGTCTTCATTACTGGTTCTTAAAGTCTCTGAAATTATGTACTCATAATACTGACACTGTGTTGATTTTTTTTTATTGTAAGAATTAATTTACTAAAGGGTTTTGTTTTGTTTATAGCTTATTCAGGGATCCTCATTTTGTTTGGGAGAGTATATTTACGTGTTATCTGCTATAATGCCTTCTAAAACTAAGGTTGGCTCAGTACCTTACAGAGTCCAATAGAGGGCAGCGTCGCTAGCCAAAAAGGTTTGGCAGTTTGGTTTTGCATTGTTGACAGGTGATTAATAGAAGAAAAGACTATTCTTGGTAACTTACAATACTGAAAAACTGAAAGACTTTCTGAAAATAGATATAATTATGTTGGGGAACAAGTAATTTTATAAATTTTGCACAAATGATTCGTGCAGCACTTTTAATTCCTGTTATTTAAGGTTTTTGTCACAATGTTGTTACTCATTTATGTATGTCAGAAGAACTCATTGAGTAAATCTCACAACAACCAGTGTTTCATACTGTATTTTCCAAATTGAAAGCACTCAAAGAGTAATTGAAAAATAGCCTTAGATGTTCTGTGTATTTTGTGCCATGACTAATGGAGTACTGTTTTTACCATGTTTAAATTGGTCGTTGCTCAAAGTGAGAGTCATTCCAGTACATTTAATTGACTTCCCAAACTACCTAAAGTAGGTACTTAAATTTGAAGTCTTTATTTTCAAAGGTAATATAGCAGGAATGATAGTTTTGTCAAAAGACTTGAACACACTTGCGTCCTTTAAATACCAGAATGCATCTTATGGCTAGTGGTCAGCTACATGTTGCTATCAGGAGATGCTAAGGAACAATTCATTTTACAGTGGAGTAGTTGCTGTCAAATTCTCATTTTCTGCCTAAGAATGAATTCGACTTCCTTATTTCCCCTTATGCCAAGATCCCTGTGTAATAAATTACTGCAGCAAATGGTTAGCAAAGCAATAATACTGATAGGGTGTGTTATACAAAATTTAGGGGAAAAAGTTTTATGTGTGTTGAAAACTGGGATGTATAAATTCTCAAGTCAGATGCATATGGAAGGAATATATGATAGCAAATACTTGAATTTATTTCATTTGCCACTGATACTTCATATGATAGAATATTTACTTCAATAGTCAAAAATACTTGAGTTTGAATTTGTAACAGCCACTTACGTCTGTTGCACTTAACAAACTTAGTAGCTGATTGTCTATGGAGAGGGTTGGAAACAGCTCTGTGGTACAGGGAATCCCACCTCAAAACGACCTAGAAATATGTCTGACAAAAGAGTTACTTTGATAGAGTAAATCATAGGGGTTTAAACCCCTCGTGCCTGGTATGTTGCCCTGAGTTCAGTCCCCAGCACTTCATTAATTAAATCTAAGGTTAGCTAAATAGATGTTTTACTTATTTTCATCTATAATCTTAAAGACTATGTAGGGCTATAATTTTGAAGAATAGTAGGGCAAGCTATTCACATTGTCGATTTCTGTCTACTAACTTTACAGCATTTACTTGAAAACCTGTAATCCTTGAGCTCATTAGGTGATTAGAACCAAAAATTCATAAATACTTAAGTAAAATTTTGTTTTGTCTTCTCGTGAAGACCCACAGAATATGAAGTGATGTGATAGTTAGCATACTGTGCTCCCCTCTTTGAAAGTAGTTATGCCAAATACTTAAAGAAAGAGTTCCCCGTATTTAGAATGAAAGATAATGTTTTATCTGTAATGAAGAGCAGGTGTTTCCTGGGATCTTGATTCTAGCACTTTTAACTTTAAAGGAACCTTAAATGTATTCCACTAAGGGAGGAAACTAAAAAGTGTAAAATATTCCTCAAATTATATGTAACAACCATTTTACTTGTTTATAATTAAAATGGGAAAACATTTGATACTGAAGGAGTGTGAAAATGAAATACCTTTCATAGCTTCTGCTTTATTTTCCAAGGACTAATACACTGAGTAAGTTTTTAGCACTAAGAAAGTCAGCTACAGGCCACATAATGACTGGAAATGTATTCAAAAGCAGTTAATTGGTTTATTTTAGTCTTAAAAATGTAAAACCTATCTGAATCACTGCAGGGGGTGACCTTTTCCTTGTGAGCATACTTGCAGCAAGCTACCACTGATAAGCACTTAACACTGTGAAACCCCTGATTTGGAAGGGCAGGATGTTCCTTGGTACCTACACAGAATGAGTGAATTGAGTGTGATTTAGCTTGGAAAAGCATCAGTGAAGGAAATTTAGGTAGTTTAAATATTTGTATGGCAGAGAGCCATCAGGATTTTAATGCTTTTAATCTGTGAAGAATTCATTTTGTCTGACAAAACTAGTTGAAAAATAATACAGGGTCAGTGAATGTAGTTTAGTGGTAGAATGTGGGTTCAAAAAAGAAAAAAGATGCAACACAAAAAAAATGGCCAATAAATTATGGAAACTGACTTCATTAAATTTTTTTTTTAACTTCATTGATTTTTTAAAATGCAAAGAGTTTTGAGCCAAGTGATGCCACAGGTCTGTAATTCCTGCACTCTTGGAGACTGAAGTAGGAGGAGCACAAGTTCAAGCCCAGCCTGGACAGTTTGTCAAGATCTTGTGTCTGAAAAATGGCTCAAGATGTTCAGGTTAAAGGTCCTGAATTCAAACTCCAGTACTGCCTCCATTAAAAAGATGGAAGTTATCAGTACCGACAGTAGAAGCTGTATTGAATGTACTCTCCTCAGCATTGTAGTAAGACACTCTAAGAGTTGTGAAATTTAAATTGTGGAGCTTTTTAATTGAAGTTTTAGAAATAAAAAGACACAACAGCCGGTATTGATAAAAATATATGAATTCAAGTAGAATCTCAAGTTAGAAATATGTCAACTGTTGACATTTTATGTCCTCTTAACAGCACGAATCTTTCATTGGTTACTGCTGGTGTAAGTTTGGTGTGGCTAACCAAGAAAGAAAGTATGTGCAGATTTCTACAAGCATTATCCCATAAAAGATTATGATGTAATGAGGAATACTGGTATCTTTAAGAGTGCACAGTAATTTAGAAATAAGGCTTCTTTCGGTTGAGTTCCACAGATACTTGTCACTGATCAGTATTCTGAACTGTGAAATATCAACATGTGAATTAAAGGATAACAGTTCCTTGTGACAAAAAAGGGTGGGTGGTAGACCCTCTGCACTGTGAAATGACTTACAGAATTGCCTTCCTAGCAATGTGGCTAAATCTGCTTCCCTGCCTCATTCAACTCTCTGGTCCCAGTTACAGTATCTACGTCACAGTACTTTTCCCCTTTCCTACCCTGGTTTTCGCTCAGTAAAGGACAAACTTGTTTTTCCATGTGTGTAACTGCCTTTGGTTCGTCATCCAAGCCAGATCTGTCAGCAAATCCTGAAAGCCTTATCTTCAACCTTTAGAACTTGTTCGAACCTAACTCCATTTCTCACCTCTTCTCAACCCATATGAGTACATCATTTTAATCGCTCACCAGTTGGCTCCAGTGTCTGCTCTCTGGCCCCTTGTGCTGACCTATAAGAGCCTATGATTCCCACGACATGAGAGGAAATGTTTGTCAGCAGTACCTCAGACAAAGGATTACTATTGAGAACATAGAACTCAAAAAAAAAAAAAAAGTCCTCCCAGATTTAAAGACCCAGTCCAAAAATGGGCATTTGACATGAATACACAATGCTCAGATGAATAAATGCAAGTGGCAAGTAAATATATGAAAAAACTGGTTCTGAAGATGCAAATTAACACTGAAATTCCCTCTCCCCCCAGAAAGAATGGCTATTACCAAGAAATCAATAACATGTTGGAGGGGCCGTGGGGAAAAGGGAACCCTTCACTGTTGGTGACAATGCAGACTGGTGCAACCACTGTGGAAATCAGTGTGGAGAATCCTCAAAAAATGGACTAAGGGTCCCATTCAACCCAGCTATTATTGTTCTTGGTATCTTCCCAAAAGATTTAAAAACATCAAGCCATAGCGATATATGTGTACCCATGTGTATAATAGTACAATTTGTAATAGCCAGATCTTAGAAACAACCCAAATGCCCATGGTCTGAGGAATAATAAAAAGATGTGTTTTCATGCAGTGGAGCAATACTCAGCCATAAAAAAAAGATAAACTAGAGACTTATAGGGAAATGGATGCATTTGTGAAATAAATATGTGTAAACATCGTATTGGCTCAGTGTTAAGAAGCTGGAAGAAAATGTATAGTGTATGTGTATGTACATGTATATAAAAATACTTAAGATGGTTACACTACTGATTTCCCTGAGTTCCGAAAGATTTGTGCTGGCATTATTCAGACAATTGAATGCAGATGTCTTGTTCTCTGGGTGAATGATTTGGGAATGAACAATGCCTAGTGTATGGACCATTGTTGCCCCTGATTGATGTGTTTTGAAACTTTTATGTTTTTTTTTCTTCTGTTTTTTTCTATTTCTCCTTGAAATAAAGTAGATTGGGGGGGGAGCCTATGTGATTATAATCCTCACTTCCTACACTCTGCCACGCTGTGTGTTCATTTGTGCTCTTACCTAAACGAGAAGATTGCACCCATTCTAGAGCTTTTCCACTTACTATTTCCTCAACCTGGAAACTGCTCCCAAACACGTCTCATTAACATCCCTTCTCCCCAGCTCACACCCTCTAAAACAGCCACTTCTCACCGCCCACCCTGCCCTGCTGCTTTTTTTCCTCCACAGTATTTGTGTGTCCATCTCGCCACATATGGTTTAAATGTGGGGTGGCCCCTAAAGACTCATTGAAGGCTTGCTCCCCGCTGCAGCCCTGCTTCTAGGTGCGGCCCAGAGAGATGACTGGGTCACAGCTGAATGACCTACTAGGAAATGAGGCCTGTTTAGAGGAACTAGGGAGTGGGGTGGGAGAGAGGGGCCTTGAAAGGCATATCTTGTCCAGGGTCCTTTTGTCTAGCTGCCAGGACGTGAGCAGCTTGCTTTCACCTTTCTCTTCTGCCAGGATGTTTCTGCCTTGCAGACACCTGGCCATGAACTGAAACCAGGAGCCAGTATAACTGTGTCCTGTCAAGTGTCTTGTCCAGCAGCAGAAAGCTAATACGACTGCATACAATAGTTGTTGGTGTGTCCCTACCTTGCCCCATTATTACTAAACCCAAGGGCAGTAACTTAGTTGTGTGAACAGTGCCTTGCTCATAGTATCTGCTTTTAAAAATATGTTGGCTAGATGTATTATTTCCACACCTTTAGTAATTCTAGATCATTTGTCTAAATCTGTCCCCTTGGCAATATGTCTTACAATGTGACAGTCATTGCCTTGGGCAGTCCAGAATACAGTAGAACTGCCTGGATCTTGATGTGGTACTTACCTTAATAAAGCCTATAATGTCAATAACATGTTTTATGACTAGTTAGGTTATAATATACAGTTTTGGAAAAGAATTCTAGTGTCGGGCCAGGGATTTAGCTCAGTGGCTTAAGTGTCTGCCTGGCAAGCACAAGGTCATGAGTTTGATCCCCAGTACCACAGTCTACAACCCCAGCACTCTGACTGGGGCAAGAGGTTAGCAAACTTGAGCCCAGCCTAGGAAAATCAGCAACAAGGTGAAACCTTGTCTCACAAGTAAATAAATAAAAAAAAGAATTCTAGCGTCTTTTGATAGATTTAAACTGACAACTGCAGGCTCCCCAAAGAAAGGCAGCAATTGATTTACTGTACCCAATTAATGATAAGCTTGTCGTAACTTTTAGGCATGCACTCAGGATTAACATTCCTCGAGAGCCTAATGTGCCCAAAGGACTGTCATCATTGAGGGGAGAAATGAGGCAAAAAAAAAATGGCTTGAGGCCAGGAGTTCAAGGCCTACTTGAGGAACACAGTAAGAGCTCTATCTTGAAAATATGATGTGTAAAACCTGTCCTGTCAAGGTGATCCACATAAGAAGCTGCAGTACATGGTGAGAGATGGTGAGCATTTTAAGATACTAATTATTGTTCCAGTTGTTCCAAAGGAGAGATTGTTTATTTGTCAGGAGAGTAGGAACTGCAGTAAGATTTGGACAGCTGAAGTGGCCTCTGGAATGCAGACACAAGGAAAACTTCAAGGAAAAGAACCGATATGATAAGCACAAGAAATAAATCAGTTTTGATGAAGATACATTTGTAAAGAGTAATAAAGGGTGAAAGATTAAAAAAACAAAAAGTAATTTAGCTAAAACTTGGAGAACTTTATCACAAGGCTGACAAAACCTTTTATTTGGGGGAGTCAGGGTTACTGAAAGTTCACGACAGCAAATAATCAGTCCGGTACCTTAGAATAGAATCTATGAGGGTATGGATAAAAGATCCCAGTGGGGAAAAACTGGAACTATGAAATTCAGTGTAGGAGGGGAGTACAATAATCCAGTCATAATGAAAGGCTTGAACAAGTGGAGCAGCAACGAGAATAAAAGGAGGGAAAACCAAAGGAAAAGGGAAATTTTGGCAGTTGGTTTCGAGGAGTTTGGAAAATAACAAGGAAAGGTTAGGCCATGGTGAATGAGGTTTAAGCCTGGTACCTTCATTGCAGAAATAGGACTTAGGTAGCTGACGAACATGCTGGAGTAGATTTACTAACATACAGCTTCTGACATCCCTAACGGAGTCAAGGAATGAATGAATTTAGGACGTAAAATCAGGGACGTGTGGGAAGCACCTACCCAGAAATGGCAATGGAACCGTGGGGGGCGGGGGGGCGCGCGACGACAGAATGGGACTTAGGGAGTGGCAATACAAAAACGCGTGCGCCTATATTAAGAAAGCTCTTTGAGGTGCGTGGAGCTCAAAAAAGGAATGAAAAGCTCAAAAAGAGGCATCAACGGAAATGCAGAGTAGGTTACGCTTGAGTTTGATTTTTTTTTTTTTTTTTTTTTTGCGGTACCAGGGATTGAGCTCATGACCTCGCACTTTGCCAGGCAGGTGCTTATGCCACTGAGCTAAATTCCTAGCCCTTGAATTTGATTTTTGTTGATTCCAAATATTATTGGATTAGATTGTTGAAATGAAGTAATTAAGAGGCTGAAAACAAGAATAAAAGAAAAATTTTGAGTACACAAAGTGAAGTACAAGTTATGTGGTCCTTAATACTGTATTAATCACCTCCCAGCAATCACACCACAAAGGCTGGCTTGTACTTGTTTATTCTTTTTTGAATAATGGTAACTGAGCTATTGTTTTTCCTTAACAACATTGTGAGCACATTAAATATGACTATGTGGTGCAAGTAACTTCGATTTTACATGGGAGAGTTTGGAAAATAACGTACCCAAATTCTCCTAGAAAAAAAAAAAGTAAAAACTACCTAGTCCCTCAAAAAAAGCCATTTCACAAACAATCGAAACATTAGCTTCTTTGCACTGGATCTTTCTGGTGCTTTGCGAAAGGATCTCGCGATGTAGTTGAGGCTGACGCTGAACTCACTGTGCAGCCCAGGGTGGCCTCCAACTCCTGGATCCTGCTTGGGCTTCTGCAGCGCTGGGATTACAGGCGCGCGCCACCATTCTGGGCTCTGGACGTCTTACTTCACACAACGTTTGACTTTAAAATCAAGTCTGGAAGGCATGGCTTTCCATTGTTTCGTTAGTCTTACCACAACCCCGACTCTCCTGTTAAATTGGATTTAACACTACGGTACAGGAAAAGCAAAATTTTCATTTTCCTCCGGCCGGGGGTGTGTGGTCACAGCTCGCTCCTATCCACAGTTCCTATCGAGGCCGGGGGGTGGACGCCCCCCTTCGACCTTATAGCTGAAGCCTTTTGAGTTTCGGAAGAAGGGGCGCGTTCCCCGCCCGTTCTTCCTCAGCGTCCCCGCAGAATGCGATCTTCCCTCGGGTCCCCGCACCGCGAACCCTGGCGGAGGGAGGCCGCGCGCAGAGAGGGGCCGGGCCGGGCCGCTGGGGCGGGGGGAGCCAGGCGCGGGGCCCGCAGGCGTCCCCGCCTCGGCCCCCCGCTCAGGTGGCCCCGCGCCTGGCGCCACCCCCAGGCCCGTTGGTACATTCCAGCAGCCTCCAGAGCTTAAAAGGAGCCGGAGGGCGCGCGCCGCAGATTCGGCGCCTGGGCGCGCACGGTGGCTCTGCGGGTGCTCCCGAGGGCCGGGCGTCGCGGCGGCTCTGCGTGGGGCCGCTCCCCCTTCGGCCCTCCAGTCCGGGTGGGGCTTGCGTGGGTCTCCGCAGGGGCCCCTCGCCCCCGCCTCCGCTCCCCCAGCTCTCCGGCCCGGCCTGCAGGGAGACCCGCGCGCCGCCCCGCGCAGGATGGAGCGGACCGAGGTGCTGAAGCCGCGGACGCTGGCCGAGCTCATCCGCGTGCTGCACCAGCTCTTCGCCGGCGACGAGGTCAACGTTGAGGAGGTGCAGGCCGTGCTGGAAGCCTACGACAGCGACCCTGCTGAGTGGGCGACCTACGCCAAGTTCGATCAGTACAGGTGAGAGCGCGCCGGCCCAGAAGCCGGGCGGCCCGACTCGGCTCTGCTTAGCCTGGCGGAGCCCGGGCGCATTGCACGCCGCGTCCACCCTCGGCACCCCGGCTGCGGGTCGCGGGGCGGCGCTGCGTGCTTGGAGAAGCTGGATCCTGCTGTCGCTGCTGCAGAGACAGCCCGCAGGAGGGCCGGGGCCAGGCGGGAGACCACCGCGCAGCGGCGAGGGGATTTTTCTTTCCCTCCTTGACCCTGAACTCCTCCACTGCAACCACATCGATGCCACCACTCCAGAGCGATCGCCGGCCCCAAAGTCGGAGGTGCACAGACTCCCCCCCAAACCGGACAACACAGGCTCCTGCCCTCCTGTCTCCTGGAGGACCGGACTGGCGAGGGTGCTCCCAAGAGAGAAGCACATTCTGCTATCCAGAAGACGGGTGGGGGTGGGGGACATGATTCCCCGACGTCAGTCCTCCATTGCTATGCCTTGGGTCACCAGCAGCCAGGCACCTTCCAAAAGGCATTTTTCCAGTGTAAAAGAGCGTCTTGATTTTTGTCAAGTGCTGTTACTCAGTTGCTGCTGCTTGCATTCAATTTCCTCAGCCCAGGGTTTATTTAAATTCACTATCATCTTTTGCAAATTAAGCACACACCTGCCTTTTCAGTCCCCAAACCACTGGCTCACTCTTATCCCTAAGTTCCATGGATCTGTAATGTACTCTGGAGACATTTTTTAATTTGTGAAGTGGTTTTCGGAATTTCTTTTGGTTTTTCTCAGCTCAGTTCCTGGCCAGATCCTCTGCTTATCCATAAAGCTACCAGAATATAGTATTTAAATGTTGCCTGCATTTGCTCCAGATAAATGAGAACTTGCTATGGGTGATGTATTCCTTCCTGTCACTTTACTCACAATGACCAGATGCCATTCTTATCCCTATTTTACAAGCAGAGGCTGGTGGGCAAGTGAGAAGCAAAGCCCTCGGATGAACTGTACAGGGTCTCATTTCTATCAGGGTCAAATAAACCTAATTGTTTTGGAGCCCATACTCTCAATCATCATTGAACTTCCTGGGAACGTATGACAACTGTAACAGTTTCATTACAGTGCATATGTGACTAGATGTATTGGCTAAGTGAAATTAATTAACCAGGGTGAGTTGTAACCAAGCTTAATCTTTAGAATCAGAGCCTTTTGAAATGCAGCCAATCTGAGCTGCACAATTTAGCAAGATAATAGTATAGTCTTCATGGACAGCTGGGCAAGTAGGGAGTGAGGAAGATGGGAGCACAGAAATCCTGTTGAATTTCTGGCAAAGAATGGGTGCCTGGAATGGCTGTGACTTAGGATGGTGGCGTTGAAGAACGGGTATGGAATATGTTCCACAGAATGTGTTTGGTCAATGGGGCCAGACAGAGAGTTCTGTAGAAGAAGGTGGAGAGAAATAAGAGGTGAGCCTAAGACTGGCAGAGGAGAATTGAGATCCTTGTGTAGAAACCCAGTTTACTGTGGATTTCAGGCTGTGTAAAGAGTAACAAAGCCAGGGGATGATAGCTACAAGTATTTACTAAACAGCTCCCTCCAAGATCCTGCCCTGCCAGCACCTGGCCCTGAACCGAGGGAGGGGAGGGGATAGGAGAGGACAGAAGTGGCACACAGAACAAGAGGTAACAGATGCCAAAAGGACACTACTAAAAAGGCAGGAAGATCCCTTTCCTGAAAGATAAGTCTCAGCTATGTTCACCTTTTCTTTTTGCCCTCTTCTTTTGAGTAGAGAATTGTCTTGAGCTACATATTAAAAAAAAATTATATATATATATATATACACACACACATTTAATGTACATAAGTAATAAAACTTCCTTGCTCAAATATTTTTATTGTAACACTTTTTTAAAACCGGGTAGAATAGAAAAGATGGACGACAGGTTGGCCAGGCTTCTTTAAATGCCATAATTATCAAAGTTTGCCAATTAGATGGTATTATTACCTGTAGGGCCAACAACAGTGTTAAAGTTGAATGCTCCCCACCCCACATAGTGGCAGTGTGGTTATGATAGCTGGTTGTTTTTTTTTTTTTGGCCGGTTAATTATTGATTTTTCTTGTTTAGTGTTCTTCCCTAATGAAGTCTTTGTTCTGGGACTTAGGTCCACCCCCGCCTTACTGTGGAGAACTTTTCATTTTAAGTGCTTTTGAATGTGGTTTGTGTCTGGGCTTTAGTAGTGAAGCTATGGAGAATTCTAGAACAGCTATTTAATGAAACCTTGTTTCTCCAGTTTTGTTCAGCCAAGGAGAAGAAAAGGGGCCAAGACAACAGTAACATTCTTTCCTGGAGTAGTTGTCTGCCTTGCAAATATCTTCTATGAGAAATTTAAACTTTTTTATCAGTTTGATACTGACACAGAAATACAGAATTCATTTTTTATGATGTTGTTGCTCTTTGTTACCTTTTCACACCATTAGTCAAAACTGAGCAGCTATGTAGTGGTTCAGAATACAGAAAGGTCCTGTCATCTTTCAGAGACCAGCAAACAACACAAAATCCACAAAATATAGAAAAGTCAAAAATCAACTGTGAAGAATAATTTCCATTTGTGCTGGATTTCTTATTACAAAACCACATTCCAAATTGCTTAGAGGTAGTGCTTTTAACATGTACAGATATGGCACTTTGTAAAACTTATTTGCCTAATCCTTATTTCGGCAGTCAGATTTAAACTTCTGAATTCATTCTTTTTTTTTAGGTATACCCGAAATCTTGTGGATCAAGGAAATGGGAAATTTAACCTGATGATTCTGTGTTGGGGGGAAGGGCACGGCAGGTAATATAATCATTCAAGATATTTCTTTAGCACATTTGGCCCAGCAGATGAGAAGTACACAGTGCTAGGCTAGCCAGTAATTTTGCAAGGACTAACAGATCACAGTTCAGAATACCAGCTTGAATTGTCCCCCATCCCAACAAATTCCCATGGGAATTAGCATAAGGGATTCAGACATTACCATATATATTAAAACCAGTTTTCAAAGTAATTAGTAAATCAAATGACCTTAGTCACCTTAATTTAACCTCTGTCTTCTGTGGAGTAAGCTTTTTATGGAATTGTGTTTAAACCTGACCTTTGTGGTGTTTGAGGTGTGTAAACAATTGTGGGACCAAAGACCAAACCAGATTTGAATCTGGGAAATCATTTCACAAATTTAGAGGATTTCTTCCTACTTCAAGCTAATTATTTAGCTTTTTTGTTTGTTTGTTTTACCATGAAGGCAACTTAAACTAGTCCTGACTCTTTTACAGTTGGTTCTGTTTCTTTGGTCTGTGCATTTGCCATTCTTACTGTCAACAGCATATTGTTGTTTTTTAAAACGACTCCTTCCTAGCTTTTGAGAATCATAAAGAACAGTAATTCACAAGTATTTTTGATGGTAAAAAGGACAAATGAATTTTTAAAGCATTAGAAAATTAACTTTATCAAGTATCTTTATTTACTCATATGGAATGACTTCTATTCATTCATTGAATATTATTTGTGAGGTGATTACCAAGGATAGGCCTAGGCTCTGAGGACTTAGGAAACAAGGTCTGACACTACATAAACAAGTAAATAGAATTTAACATATGAAATTAAATACTAAAGACATATACAGATTCAGTGTTGTGTGATTTGCTTTGACCCAGGGTCTTGCTAGGTATTCCAGACTGGCCTTGAACTCACTATGTAATGAAGCCCAGGCTGGCCTTGAACTCAAAGCAATCCTCCTACCTTAGCCTGCTGAGTGCTGGAATTATAGGCATGGGCCATCACACCTTAATTAGTCCCATAGACTTTACTACTTCATATATCTAAATACTATTTATTCTAAGATCAAGTACAATTAATTTTCTCTACCAGTGTTAGAGATAATCACAGACTGACTGCTTTAAATCTGTAGTGATTAACATTCTATGTAATATACAGTATCATTTTAGGGGTATAACATGCATATACATCTGCCCCAGTGCCAAAGCACAGAGAAGCAGAAAAGTACCATGGGTGGAAAACAAAACAGAACAAAACAAACCCCTAATGTACTAAGTAATCTCAGTGGGTACAATTATAAAAATAAGTATCTTTATTCTTTTAAATTTTCTCTAATGTACTTTTATTTTTTATGTTTTCTATTTTGTTATATGGTACTAGGACTCAAACCCAGGGCCTGAAATACTAGGCAAAGGCTCAGTCATTGCTAAACTTCATAATCAAATTCTAACTCAGGTTTAATGCACTACTAAAAGTTAGATTTGGAGGAAGATAAAAGATTGCTGTTTTTATTATCAAATGAGTGTGACAACATTTTAAAAATTAACTTCTCATTACCCTGGGCATGCGTGAAAACTGTGCCCCTTTTCAGTATGGCAGCATAGGCTCGTCACCCCAGCTACCTAAGTCACGGCAGGAGGACAGCGAATATAAGGCCAGCCTAGGCAACATAGTGAGATCTGTTCTCAAAATAAAAAGGGCTGAGTATGTAGGTCAGAAGCTTTCCTGGGATACACAAAGTCCTGGGTCCAATTTCCAGTGCCACCAATAAAGAAAAGGAAAACCCAGAATCTCTCATATTCCTTGATACGGATGACTTGTTATTTTATTATTCTGCCTTGAACCATGTTGAGTTGTAGATTGATGGCATTTTAAAAGTCCATCTGAAATGGATTTGGGATAGAGCTGTCCTCTTGACCATATGTAAACATCAGCTCAGGGCAGACTGGATAATAGGCCAACTGCTGAGTACTGTTGTCATTTTGTGTATTAATAGCAGTATTCATGATCACACGGATTCCCACTGTTTTTTGAAAATGCTGCAAGGAAATCTGAAAGAGACCTTATTTGCCTGGCCAGACAAAAAGTCCAATGAGATGACCAAGAAGTCTGAAAGAACCTTGAGAGAAAACCAGTGTGCCTACATCAATGGTAACGTCCTGTCTTTTCTCTAAGGATGGGTGGGAAAAGCTGCATTCTTAGCTGAAATAGTGATTGCTTACACATGTGTAGAGGGCCTGTTGTGGAGTCCTGTTCTAAAATACTTGGGAA
The DNA here is from genome assembly GCA_004027455.1 of Hydrochoerus hydrochaeris. Taxonomy (NCBI): domain Eukaryota; kingdom Metazoa; phylum Chordata; class Mammalia; order Rodentia; family Hydrochaeridae; genus Hydrochoerus; species Hydrochoerus hydrochaeris. The sequence continues at coordinate 155,569 of PVLA01002350.1, read as the reverse complement.
ATGACCTAAACACAGTGGGTTTCGTTTTTCAAGGCTTTGAATCTTGGTCAGAATAATTTATTTAAAACATATGTATGCAGGATAGGATCCATTGAAAAGTCATTTGCCTGCCAAAATTTAAAACAGACTAGAATATGAATTTATATTTAGTAGACTCAACACAAAAAGTTCAAGTTAGAAATATTACTGTTTATGTTAGAAAATGTAAGAAAATGTTCTAAAAGTGATTAAGAACACTAGCAAGTCCCCATTTTTCTAAAATGCATATAGTGTAACTAAATGACTTTCTTCATGGGAGATTCTACAAAGTATGATACTGAGCAGTGATTTATAGATATCTTGATAAGAATTCATTCTTTCTCCTAAATGTGGTATAGGAAAATTAAGTGCTTTTCAGAAAAGGCAGTGATTTAGCTTTTATATTCCTAAAAGGGATAGTATCTTTCCCCAGAACTCAATAAAACATAAGAAATAATATATAGGAAAATTAAATACCTTGTCTGAGGTCACTCAGCTTTTGAGTAGCAGCCAGGATTTGAACCAGAATAATTTGGTTCCAAAACACATGCTCTTAATTAGGATATAATCTCATTATATAAAATAAAGTGTTACAGATGTTTTTCTGGCAGTGCCTATTCTTACTTCATATATCATAAACTCTGGTGTTAGTACTGATAGTTGGCCTAAATTTCTCACATCATTAGGTTAAGAATGCAAGTCACTTGCAAAAGTCAGATTTATGGGAAGTTTTTTCCCCTCAGTCCACATAACACAAGGCTTGGTTTTCTATGTAGTAGAAAACTCATAATTTACTTTTTAAAATATTTGAGAGTTGCCATACATAAGGAATATCAGATTTACAACAACCAGGTTGTTGCTTGTACCATATACATACAGTAAAGACAGACAAAAGCCTTGCAAAACAATTCTTTTCAGTTAGAGTCAGTCTGAGTTTGGCTACTGGGAAATGCATAAACTTTCTCAAGGGTTTCCTACGCAAACGTCTGTATAGGAGGTAAGGGAGTAACGCAGGCCAGGGACAAGTCCGAGTTGCCTATGCAGACCACACTGTGGGATCGGTGGTGTCACCCAACAATGAAAGCACCTTGATGATTTTTTCCACAGAATCTGGAAATGTTCTTATTCATGAGAATTTTTGCTAGCCTGTAAAATATTACGTGAGATGTGCTAAGATATTTTTTGTCGACTAAAGATCCAAATACCTTAAAAACCACAGATTTTCAATCTCTGAGTTTTACGGATCCCAGATCAAGGGTGTAGAGGGAAGGTGATCAGAAGAAAGATGTTCAAGTACAGAGAAGAGCATGAGTGAAGGCAGAGTGCTTGCAGAGTGGGAACTTCAGGAATGGGGTGACGGGAGAGAGGGAGGAGGGTTTCCATGGTTTAGTAGGAGAGGAAAGCAAGATAAGCATCTGTGCTCCTAAAATCAGAGCCATGCACCATAGGCTGGAGGAGTGGAGAGAAACGGAGCAAGGATATCAAGTTTGGACAAAAAGTAATGGGCAAAGTCCATAGAGCACAGATACAACTGGCCTTCATAAATATCACCAAGAAAGACCCAGTGTTACTGTAATAGGGGGTACACTATGAACACAAAGGAAAAGGAGGCAACGATCAGAATATAATAATGACCATGCTGGATTAACACTAAGGCTCATCCATGCCTCAGGCTTAGCTAAAGGATGAACACCTTGCTTGCAGTCTTTGCTTGCAAGATTGTTCACTACAGAGGGGGTGGTGTCTGTACCTACTGTTGAAGAAACAAAAAATTATTTGTATAAAGGACAGTCAGTTCTTAGGAATGCCAACCATCTGTTCAAAACTGTCCTTTAGCCAGTAGATTATTTAAAGCTAGAGAATCAAAGCTTTTGCTGGCCCAGGAATTAGATTACAATTTTAGAAGCAAGGAATACTGAAAATCTTTGAAGTTGTCACCTGTTCAGATGTAACCTCATAGGTCACACTTAGAACCTGAGTCTTTTGCTTCTAGACTTTGTTCTCTATTCTACTTCTGCACTTTGGTTGGTTATTCAGCAGAACGTGGGTGGTGATCATCCCCCAGAACTGTTGTCTGTTGCTTTTTAGTTTCCAGTGTTCAAGTGCTAAGCCTAGTGCTATTCTGATTCTTACATCTTCCTATGAAACCTATTTGGCTTTCTGCGCATTTTTGGAACCTTTTGGTGCTTTCACTCTGTCCTCAGTGTTGTAAAGTTTCACAGTGTTGCATTCTGCTTGATAACTCCTTCACTGGGTTGGGTACTCAGTAAGTTCTTAAAATCTAGACATGTGCATACCTCAAAAAAATATTCTCCGATTATTTCTTGTGGTGGTGCTGTTTCTGAAACTGTGATTGTTAAGATATTAAACATTCTGAATTAATTCTCCAATTCCCCCCCTTTTATTTTCTATGTCTGTCTTTTTTTTTTCTTTGCATCTCCTCAGCTTTTTCTGCCAATCCTTCTATTCACATATTTATTTCCAAAAGATCTTTTATTTTTTGGTGCTTTGGCACTTGACTCTCATAAGACATTTGTGTCAGGGTTTTAAGTCTTCTAAGTAGCATCTGTTTCAAATTGTCTTTTTCAGGCTGCTCTGGTCTATTTTCTGTACTAGAGGCTACCGCCAGTGTCTGCTAGCCCTGGCTAAATGGTAATGTGTAAAAGTCAGGGACAAAAAAAGTTAATGGATAGTTCTAAACTCAAGAATGGGACTTTTCAGATTTCACTTTGATTATCTGGTGGTGACCTTTCCTTGAATTCCCAGTGACAGGATGTTTAGGGCGTTTTATCTGAGCAATAAAAGTCCTTAAAAAGCTGCTTCCCAACTCCTGCCTGTAGGAAAAAATCCTGTCTGGCAGCTAGATGGTGAGAAACACAGGACTCTATCATTTACTTGGTGTTTACTACTCTCTGGTTCATTCATTGATTGTACTCTGCAGAGAACAGATCTCAGTCTTCTGGGGAAAGAAGGAAGGAAAATAGGTAAAAGGAATTTGTGACTCTTCTTGAGTGGTCCTCCAACCTGTTAGTGTGTTTCAGCTCTCTTCACTCATTTCACTGGCACTGCCAGTTCCTGAGCTAAGTGAGTTTCAAGGTACAAACAGGTTACTTCCTGGCTTTCCCCACAAATGACTTAAGATTTCACTGTCTCTTCTTTGCAGAGCTATCCATTTTTGAAGCTTTCTCATTTTTATTAAGGTTTTCTCTCTTCCTGTTTTTGTCTCTGTATGTCAGTTTCTTTTTTTTTTTTAATTCTTTTACTGCAGTGGTAAGGAATATGTGCGTCACTTACTATCGTAGCTAGAAGTTCTAACTAATTTCTGTTAGTTCCATGTGCCTCAGTATTTGCTCAAGATCATAGATGATTAACAAAATGTTTACCCTCAGCTATCATTTAAGCTCCTGCATCTTTTCTTTTCTTGATATTGTTCAGATTCCATTGGCTTACATCGAGTAGAGAATATCAGCCACACAGAACCTGCCGTCAGCCTCCACTTATACAGTCCGCCTTTTGATACATGCCATGCTTTTGATCAAAGAACAGGACATAAAAACAAAGTCACCATGACATTCCATAGCAAATTTGGAATCAGGACTCCATTTGTAAGTCTAATTTCTCTCTTATGGATTGACTGCATTACATTGTATGTACTGCTGTCATTATGAATATTTGAAGTTAAGCATTCTTGAAGAATGAGACAAACTTTAACCCTGGGGAAAGACCCAGTATATCTTACTTGTTTCTTAAACTTTGGAGACTATTCAAACTAGATTTAAAAAAAAAATTAAATTAGATGCAAAGAATCATTCGTTGAGAAACTTTAAAGTGTATATTCATGCTCATTTGTTTTCATTTGTAAATAAAGAGTAAAATCTATGTCCTTTGATAGAAATGTTGCTGCTATGATTAATTTGCTGGAACAAATAAGTAGCATAGATAGCCTTTGTAAAGTTGAGACTGTTCTAATGAAACTTGCCTATTTTATTGCTTTGTCTCTGAACTATGATGCTATTTAAACCCCAGATAAGTGAGGGCTGGAAAAAACTAGTATCATTTGTGTGTGTTTGAGTGTGTGTGTCTGTATGTGAGTGTAAGTGGTGGCCTTGTGCATGAGAAGCAATTACTCTACTAGTGAGCCATCCTCCCAGTCAGCCCCTGTTTCTTCTTGAAGAACAAGCATTTACACTTAAATATAATCAGGCAACCAACTAACACTACAGCAGTATGGCTGTGTTCTGATGAGATAAATTGGCTCTTGGGAGGAGTGGTCTTTTATTTAGTCATGAGAATGTCCAGAAATAGCACTTGAAAGGCTGAAAAAAATCCCTTTGATTCTTAACAAAAGCACAGCCTTGGAGAAAAGCAAGGATAGAATTGTTTCATATTCCTTGGTTCATTGTCTTTATCTCACACATTCCAAAGTGTAAAGAGATACCCTTATCACTGCAGCAAAACGGAAAGGCTTTACTGAAATGGCCAAGTTTTCTTATACCACCAGAGAAGTAAGACTGCTTTGAACAAACTGTAATGACTTGGATAAAGATTCTTACACAGCTTTCTCTTATCCTTTCTTACAGCCAACTGCAGGTTCATTGGAGAACAACTGAGGAGCACCTAATCCTGCAGAGTTTGGCTTTAAGATCTGCTGAACATTTTTACCTTAGACCAGAAGGCTTCTCTGCTTCATGTCTAGTAATACACTTAAATAAACCAATCCTTAGATCTCCTGTAAGGCAGTTGCGAATGATAAGGCATTAATGAGCAGATAGTACCCCAAACTACTGTAGAGGAAAATCCCATTTAAAAAGTCTTGAAATTTTAAAGGCCAAATCAAGTGCTCTCCTGATTCTGTTCTTTAATTCCACTGCAGCCGTACTGGGAGTTTCAAGGAGGGTCTTTCTTTCTTTCTTTTTTCCTTTCTTTTTTTCTTCTTGCTTTGGAAATACTTTGATCTCTGAACTGATATTTGCAATAAGTATAAACAACTTACAGATACCAACTCTCTGCTTTGTTACCTGGAGGATTAGATGTAGATGTTTTTAATGTACTTTGTATACTCTTAATGTTTGAAAAGAATTTTTTAATCTTTGGATTTTATTTTTTCAGTATTTTACAACTTCCTTTTCTATGAGTAGTAGAGAAACTTAAGACCATTTTTCTCTTGGTAACAAACTGAAGGGTAGAGAAATTATTTTAAAGTGTAATGTACCCAAACCTGTAATAAACCAAAACCCATAGCTAATATGTCCCAGGTCATAGACAAGGATTTTGTACTGCTTCCCAGTTTGCCAAATCATTTTAATAAAATTTGATTTGAACACAATTTGAAGTTGTCTTTTTGAAAAACTACATAAATCATTGTTTCTTAGAGTACCAAAAACACTAATGTATCTGTCCTATGATGTAGATAGCAAGAGCCAAAAAACTACATTCAAAAGCAGTTTACCAGATTGGGCATTTAGGTCACACACACGTACACTATCCTCAGGTTTGATACCCGGAGTCAGAAAAAAGGAATATCTTACCCTTTTGGGCTTCATGTGTGTTCATTAATTGGCCAGAGGTGCCAACCCAAGGACCTCTGGCACTAGCATAGTTCATGAACATGATCAGTTTTGCCTGAAAATTTGTGTGTGTGTGTGTGTGTGTGTGTGTGTGTGTGTGTGTGTGTGTGTGTGTTTGATTGTAAATTGGTGTCTAGCATTGAAAAAGTGGAGATTTGGATTGGGGATATAGTTCAGTGACAGAATACTTACCTAACATGTGCATGGCCCTGCGTTTGATCTTTAGCACAGAAAAACAAGGGGAATTTTAAAGAAGAAGGTAAATATTTCAAGCCTCTTGAAAATTTGAAGTATCTAGAAATACCAGGCCTATGCTACACTTACACTGTCATCAGTTAGTGAGAGCAGTGCCTGCCCCTCAAAGGGGGGCCACCTCTCCAGTCTGGTACAGAGCCTAAGTCACCTCTTTCCTTATGTTATCTGCAAAGCCCCCATATATATTTGAGTTTGTTGCCTGCATTGTAGGCAGTTTTATTAGAAATAATCTGTTACAATCTCACAGTATTCTCTCTGGGAATTTCATTATATAGTCTTAAAAATAGTTCCTAGTTGTTTGTTATTTCATAGAATTATTTACTTACTAGTTTTGTCCCATCTTTGAAAAAGATACTGATGTTTATTGAATACTTACCACACAGTAGGCAATTGTTATTAGTTGTTCAGAGCTGCTAACTTAGTTCTGAAAATCAAACTTTATGGATCAGATACTGTTGGGTTTTCAATTGCTACTATATTACTACGTATTTAGTGGCTTAACTCAGTGCAGATTTATTATCTAACAGCTCTGAGGTCAGAAGTCTCAGCAGTTTTACAGTGCTAAAATCAACAGGTTGTGAGGGCTCCATTCCTTTCTGTAGGTTCTGTAGGTTCTGGATTTGTTCTGTGCTTTGGTTTCCCAGCATCCTGTTTGCCCCCTCCCTCTAACTTTAAAGACAGCAGTGGCAGGTTGAATCCTTCCTGTATCACTCTGATACAGTCTTCTCTCTTCTACTTCAAGGGATTTATTTATGATTGGAAAATATCTGTGTCTCAAGGTATGCTTAGTCATGTCTCTTCCCATTATAATATCAACTCAAAGTCCAAAAGTCTTACCTAAATCTCACCTAAGTTAAGTATAGGGGAGGCTCTTGTTCTAATCCATCCTGACATGCAATTCTTGTCTAAAGGTAGATGCATTGAGCATGGTTAAGAAACTTAGCACTGATATACAACCAAGACATTTGAGAACTGAGATTTAGATCTGAATTTGATCTCAAGCAATCGTCCTCTAAAACATTGCTGTTGTATTTGGGCTTTTCAGGGTATTGTGATTGGGATATAAAACATCTCCCAAAAGGCTTATTGTGTTGAAGGCCGGGCCGCCCACTGATAGACTTTTGGTAGGGAACTGGGATCATTAGGGTTCTAACATCAAGTGGATTAAGCCATTCTTGAGTTCATTAGCTAAGTGAGATTGTTAGGAGATAGGGCCTCCAGGGATGAACCAGGTTATGAGGAGGCATGGCTGCTAATGGTATATTCTGTACCTGGCTCCTTCTCTAGCTTTTCCCCTCTGTCTCTGCTTCCCACCACTACGAGGTAAGTAACTTTGCTCCACCATACCTTTCTGCCATGTTTCTACCTTGCCACAGACCAATAGCAATGGAGTCAGTTTACCATGGACTGAGACCTCTTAAACCATAATACAAATAAATCTTTTCTCCTCTCGGTTGACTGTCCCAGGTATTTTGCTGCAGCAGTGACACAAAGTAAAAGAAGCCTAGGCCATTTTTGTGTATGTTACCATCTTAAAACAAAAAATTATGGTATATTACAAATTTTATAGGTAAGGTGCTTAAATGTTTCATAAATAGCATGATTAATACACAAAGTAATAAATATCCTATGTATGACAAGAATGGCAAAATATAAATTTGAGGGTCCTGTGAATCCCAGGCTTAGGTCAGATAGCCATGTGGGCAGTGCTGCCCACCCTATTCCTCAGTCTCTAGCTAAGTGAGATTGTTAGGAGAACCAGCAAGGCTGGTTCCTGCCCATGACAACATGCCTGCAGGAGGACATGTGCTGATGCACCTCCCAGAGCTCAGTGTTTTCTTGGGTCGCCCAAGTGTTTGCATACATGGTAAAGCAGTGACAGCATTGAGGCTCAAATTGGGCTGAGATGCAAGTAAGACGCAAGTCCTGTGATAGGTTTCAGGGACTGCTGTATTCTGAGTCCTCGCACTACTGTTGACATATCATAGGGGCTTAATATTTATAAAATAAATAGAAAAAAGCCTCAACTCCTTACACAATAATTTTGTATTAAGCTACCTTGATTTTTAGTTTGAGCCACCAAATCAAAGACGCCATGTTATTTTCATTATGTATGACAATTCTCAGATCACTTTTTAAGTCAAACTTTTTAAGTACAGAGCCTAAGTCACCTCTTTCCTTATGTCACCTCTTTCCTATGTTAGAAACTTATCTTTTGTTGTGCATTCATAAATCATAGACTTAGACAAACTAGCTGATGAACAGAAGTCTCTTATGTATGTTTCATGGGAGAAAACAGCATTAATTACACTATTTTTGGCAATGGTTTGTATCTTTTTGGATCATGGGCTGCCCTGAAAATCTTTGCATGTTAAAGAATGTTCCTGTAGAACATGCACAAATTTGCATACAATCTCAAAAAATAGTCTTGGGCCCTCTGAAGACCACAAGGAGTTCTGGTTAAACATGAGCCAAAGCTGATGGGAAATATTGACTATTTGACTTCATTGTTCTGAGATTAAATGAACATTAGCACAGGGGCAGTTAACTGTTTAAAGGTTACAATGCAGTCCTGCATCAGTGGAATGAGCTACTTCGTTCAAGGCAATCCACACATCTCACAAGATCTGTTTTCTCTTTTTCTAAAGTAATTTCAGACTTTCACAACTATTTATCCAATTTGCAGAGGTTTTTAGAGAAAAATTTATGTAGGAGAGTGACAAAAGACATGGACAAATACATGATTTCACAAGTGAGTTATGCTTTAATGGATAGAGTTTTTGGTGGAAATGAAATGTTTGGGGTAAAGATAGTGGTGACAAGAAATGGGAAGGGTTTTATTTTTTTCAAGTATATTTATTTTTAATTGCATATTTTTAATTAACCAAATTTATTGGTACACTTTAGGTATACATAATGATCATGTTCATTATAGGGAATTAGAACCTGTACATGATATAACTTGATTTTTTTTTAACTTCCCTTCAACCCCTATTCCCTTCCTTTTTTATAAAAGCTCTATTTCCATTTTTTTCTTTTTTCATATCATTTTTTTCCTTTCCTTCCTTTCCCACTTTCACATCCAAGGTTCCCCCTCCCCATTTGAACATATTCTCCCTATTTGACAATATCTTTCATATTTTCAGTATGGTCTCAGGGTTCATCCATTTAACTAGAAATGTCTCAAGCTTGTCTTTTATGGCAGAGTAGTATTCCACTGTATAAAAAAAACCCCACACTTTCTTTATCCATTCTTCAGTTCATGGGCATTTGGGCTGTTTCCAAGATTTAGCTATTGCAAACTATGCTGCAATAAAGATGGGTGTGTATTATATTGCTGTGGTTTGAAGCTTTTAATTCTTTTGGGAAGATGTTAAGAGATGGAATAGCTGGATTGAATGGAACTTCTAGTCCTAGTGTTTTGAGGAATCTCCACACTGGTTTCCACAGTGGTTGCACCAGTCTACTCTCCCACTACTAGTGAAGAAGTGTTCCTTTTCCCCTACAGCCTGACCAGCACTTGTTATTGTTGATTTCTTAATAATAGTGATTCTTTCTGGGGTGAGATGGAACTGTAGTGTTTTTTTAACTTGCATTTCTTGAATGACTAATGATGTTGATTTTTTTTCATATATTTACTTGTGGTTTCTACTTCTTCATGTAAGAAGTGCATATTCATCAGATGCTCATTTTTGAACTGGGTCTGTAAATTCGGGGGAGTCTGATTTTTTTGAGTTCTTTATATATTCTAGGTACTAGTCCTTTATCTGAGGAACGGCTGACAAATTTTTTCTCATACTATGGGTTTTCTCTTCACTCTGTTGGTGGCTTCTCTTGTTATGTAAAAGCTTTTTTAATAAGATGAGAACCCAGTTGCCAATGCTTTGTGATAGTTCCTGTGCAATTGGGTCTTGTTCATCAAGTTTTTGCCTACACCAATGTCCTCAAGAGTTTTTACCTATTGTATCTTCTAGCAGATTTAGTGTTAGTACTGTGAAGGTATTAATTTCACATAATTGTACATTTACAAATAGTTAAAATAAATATGTATATTTTCCCACAATAATGTTTTTTTCCTAAAAATTTAAATGTGGAAAAAAGTGCGTAAATATGTATAGGTGTGATCAAAACATATGATGAATGTTTAAATTCTTAAAAATTTATTATACTAGCAGATATATTGCCATTAGTCCCCTTTATAGTACTTCCCCCTCACTCTGAGCACAATTAACCCATCATTCTTGCCACTTTCTGAAGCAGTTCTAAAATTCTCCTTTCATGAGCGTCTTTATAAATTGTGATCAAAATATGGTGAATGCTACTGTTGCATGGCATCTAAAGTAATGGTAGACTCACAAATCATTGTGTTGTGTCCTCATCCATTTTGTTCACTGGATCCAGCCCTTTGTGATTTCTGATTCTTCCTCAGTGTCAAAATTACTACGAAAGGTAGGCATTTTGAATTTATTTGGGACATTGGGGAAGCTGACTAAATAATTTACCAAAGAGTACTTTCAGAACTGGTTCAGAAAGTGGCAAAGACAATGGATTAAGGGTGTTCAACATGAAGGCAAGTATTCTGAAGATGATTAATATCAATTGGTCTTTTGCTGTAATAATTTTCAAAAATTGAAACATTAACCATATTTTTTGACCTTACCTCATGTAATGGAATAGGTAAGATACACTGATCATAACAGATGCAAAGGTTACAGAAGACATGGTGCAAAATCCCCTTCCATTTCTATCTCCAGGTACTTATTTTCCCTTTCTAAAGTAGCCAATGTACCACTTTTTTGAAAAATTGATGTACTTTAGATTGAACTTATAACCTTGTGTGTACTAAACAAGTGCTCTGCCACTGAGTTGCACCCTCAGCCCAGCATACCAATTTTGTGTGTTTCTTCATTTTTTCCATCCTTTTTTCCTCTTTTTTAGACTTGGGGCTACATTTTAAAGTCAATGTTGTGGTCCAGTGACCCCAAGTTGCTGGGGAGCTTTGGTGTGCTGCGTGGCGTGAGTTGAAGGCCTCTGCAGCCTACTCTACCCTAGTTGTGCAGCCTTGCTATGCCACTTGGAACTTGGTAGGGCCTTGCTCAGCAACCCCAAGCAGTCAAGAAGGCTTGGTATGCCCTTTGGGTCCTGGTAGTGTCCTTCCCAGTGACCCCAAACAACCAGGGAGCCTTAGTGTGGCATTTGGATCCTTGTAGGGCCCTACCCAGTGACTCTAAGTAGCTGGGGAGCTTCTGTGCACCACTTGGGTCCTGGTAGGGCCCCACACAGTGATCCTAAGCAGCCAGGGAGCATCAGTGTGCTGCATGGCACAAGCTGAAGGACTGCACAGTGTACTCCACCTAGCTGTGCAGCCTTAGAGGCCACTTGGACCTGGTAGAGCACTGACCAGCAAGCCCAATCAGCTGAGGAGCCTTGGCGCTCTGTGTGGGGCATGCTGAAGGTCCACCCAGTGTACCTCACCCATTCTGGGAGCCTCTAAGTTCTGCCATTACCTGGTAAGGCCTGCCTACTGACCCCCACCCAGCTGGGGAAGCCCTCTCCAGTACATGCAGCCATCCTGAACCCAGGAAGCAACTGAGACTTTGCATTTGGCCACCCTAGGGATAAACAGGAAAATGACAAAACCAAAGAGCAAAATGTAATCTCAAACTCCTAACCCATCCCAAACGAGCCTAGAAGACATGGACATAGAGGAAAGTGTAAGCCACATACCTGAAACTTCTGAAATGATAGCAAATGAAATAAAGAAACAACTCCATGAAGCTGTAAAGGAAATCAGATCAGAAATAATCTCCCAGGTAAAACAAGAAATAACAAATGTAGTAAAAGAAATGCTAAATCTAGGAAATCAAAAATTCTATTTAAAACTGACATAACCACTTGAATGAATGTGAAAATAGGCTTTCAGATATTGAGGACAAGATTGCAGTAGTGAACAGCAAAGGAAAACTGTTTTAAAAATAACAAAGAATCAGAAAATAATACAACAGTTGCAAGACAATGCAAAGAAAATTAATATAAGATGAATAGGTATGAATGAAAAAGAATGTGACAACAAAAGTGATATAAAAAGAATACTCACAGAAATAATAGCAGAAAATTTCCCAAACATGGGAAAAGAAACTGACATATAGATAAGTGAAGCATATAGAACTCCAATTAGCCATAACCAAAATAAATTTATACCCAGACATATAATAATCAACATCCTAGAAATTCAACATAAGAACAGAACATTAAAAGCTGTTAGAGTAAAGAAACAAGTCACCTATAAAAGAAACCCTATAAGAATCACAGCAGATTTCCCAACACAAACAATGAAATCAAGAAGAGCATGGAGTGAAGTATTTCAAATCCTAAAGGAAAGCAACTTCTAACCCAGATTGATGTACCATGCAAAACTACTCTTGATGGAGAAATAAGATATTTCCATGACAAAGAACAGCTGAAGAAATTCATAACCACCAAACCAACCCTACAAATAATACTGAAAGATATTCTAGATAGACATAAAAATAACTGGAACTTCAAGGACACCAATGGAAAAAAACCACCAAGCAGGGCAAACAATTAAACAGAGGAGAAAGGTGAAGAACCAACAGCAGAAGGATAGCATGACAAAAAAACCCAATATATATCATTTATAACCATTAAATGGCCTCAATTCACCAATTAAAAGAAACAGAATGGCCAAATGGATCAAGAAACAACATCCAGCCATATACTGTATGCAAGAAACCCATCTAACCCAAAAGGAAATTTGTAGACTGAAAGTCAAGGGATGGAAAACAATACTTCAAGCAACAGGAGCCCCCCCACCAAAAAAAAAGCAGGGATAGCTATTCTGTTTGCAGACAATGTGAACTTCAAATCAAGAATGATCAAAAGACATAAAGTAAGTCACTACATACTGGTTAGGGGAAAACTTCACGAGGAAGAGATAACAAACTCAAATATATATGCACCAAATTTGGGACCACCCAGCAATATAAAACAAATATTACTAGACATCAAAAATCAGATAAATAATAGCACAATTATAATGGTAGACCTTAGCTCCTCCACTGATACAAAGACACAAATCTCCTAGACAAAAAAAAAAATCAGAAAAAAAATAATACAACTGAATCAAACTTGTGAACAAATGGACTTAGTAGACATGTACAGAGTGTTCCACCCAACAACATCACAATATTTATTCTTCTCAGCTTCACATGGGACATTCTCTAAAATATACCACATACTAGCTCATAGAACATGCTTAAGTAAATGCAAAAGAATTGAAATTATCCAATGTATAATATCTGATCATAATGCCATGAAACTGGAAATTAATGACAAAAGACACTGCAAAAACTCCATAAACACATGGAAATTAAATAATACACTCCTGAACAATCAATGGGTTTCAGAGGAAATTAAAGAAGAAATTAACCAATATCTTGTGGCAAACAAATATGCAAATATAACTTACTGGAACCTGTGGGATGCAATGAATGCATTCCTTAGAGGGAAATTTGTGAATTCCCACATCAGGAAAACAGAATGAACACAAATAAATAATCTGATGCTACAGCTCAAACATCTAGAAAAAGAAAAGCAAGTCAAGCCCAAAGCCAAAAGAAGGGAGGGAATTATAAGATTAGAGCAGAAATTAACACAATTGAGACTAAGAAAACAATACAAAGAATTAATGAATTAAAGAGCTGGTTTCTTGAAAGAATAAATAAAGTTGATAAGCCCCTAGTCAAACTTATTTTAAAAAGGGAAAGAAACAAATTCACATGATAAGGAATGAAAGGGGCAAAATCACTACAGACCTTGTGGAAATACAGATCATCAATACCTACTTCAAAAACCTTTACTCTCATAAGTTCGATAACACAGAAGAAATTAACAATTCCTAGAAACATATAAATTGCCAAAATCTAATCAAGAAGATGTAAAACTGCTGAATAACCCAATTTCAATTAATGAAATTGAAACTGTAATTATAACCTTACCAACAAAGAAAAGCCCAGATCCTGAGGGATTCACAGCTGAGTTCTACAACTCAAGAAGACTTAATGACAACACTTCTCAAACCCTTCAGTGAAATTGAAAGGAAGTAATTCTCTTTAACTCATTCCTGGAAGCAAATATTGCCCTAATACCAAAACCAGAGAAAGACCCAACGAAAAAGAGAAGTATAGACCAATCTCCCTAATGAATGTAGATGTACAAATCCTCAATAAAATACTGGCAAACAGAATGCAGCAAGTCATCAAGAAAATTATACACCATGACCAAGTGAGATTCATCCCAGGAATGTGGGGTTGGTTCAACATATGCAAATCAATAAACATAATACATCATATCAATAGAGCCAAAGATAAGAATCACATGATCATTTCAATAGATGCAGAAAAAGCTTTTGATAAAGTCTGCCACTCATTCATGATAAAAAACTTACAGAGAATTGGAATAGATGATCTTTACTCAATCTAATAAAAACCATCTATGACAAACCAACAGGCAACATCACATTAAATGGCCAAAAATGGAAAGCTTTCACTCTAAAATAAGGGCTGAGACAAGGTTCTCCACTGTCCCCACTCCTATTCAATATAGTTCTGGAAACATTAGCCAGAGCAATTAGGAGAGAGAGAGAGAGAGAGAGAGAGAGAGAGAGAGAGAGAGAGAGAGAAAAGGAATAAGAATAAGAAAGGAAGAAGCTAAATTATTATTTGCAGATGACATGATACTCTACATAGAAGACCCCCAAAACTCCATCAAAAGACTCCTAGGTATAATAAATAAATTCAGTAATGTAGCTGGATACAAAGTCAACACTCACAATAGCATTCTTACACACTAAAACCACTGAAAGAGAAATGAGAAGCCACACCCTTTACAATAGCATCCAACAAAATGAAATACTTAGGAATCAATCTAACAAAAGAAGCAAAAGATCTATTCAGGGAATATTATAATATCCTGAAAAAGAAACCGAAGAGGACCTCAGAAAATGGAAAGACATCCCTTGTTCATGGATAGGAAGAATAAACGTGAAATGGTCATACTCCCCAAACTGTTATACAGATTCAATGCAATCCCAATCAAAATACCACTAGCATATCTCACGGATCTAGAGAAATCACTTCTAAAATTCCTCTGGAACCAGAAGAGACCCAGAATAGCAAAGGCAATTCTGGGCAATAAAGGCAAGGCAGGAGGCATCACAATCCCTGACTTAAAGTTATACTACAAAGCTACTGTAATAAAATCATCATGGTACTGGAATAAAAACACACCTGAAGATCAATAGAATAGATTAGAATTTACAATCACAACTACAAATACACTCAGCCACCTTATCTTTGACAAAGGGGCCACATTCACTGGAAGAAAGATAGTCTCTTCAATAATTGGTGCTGGAAAAACTAGCTTTACACATGCTGAAAACTAAAACTAGACCCATGCCTATCATCATGTACTCAACTAATGTCAAAATGGATCAAAGAAAAAAAAATAGATCAAAGATCTAAATACTAAAACAGAAACACTAAATCTGCTGGAGGACAAAGTAGGTGGAAACATTGAAGATATCAAGATAGGCAGAGAATTCATAAACAAAATTCAAAGTGGACTGGAAATACTTCCCAGAACCAACAAATGGGATCTTGTCTTATTCAAAAGTTTTTGCATGTCAAAAGATATCTCTAACAGAGTGAAAAGAAAACCCATGAATTGGGAAAAAAAAATCTTAGTCAACTGTCCCTCAATGTTCAGCTATTTAGAACATATAAAGAATTTTAAAAAATAAAGCCTCCAAAATTGAAAGACCCAATCAAAAAATGGACATCTGAGATGAATGCTCACTTTTCAGCTAAAGAAATACAAGTGGCAAATAAATATATGAAAAAATGTTCAGCATCATTGATCATTAGAAAAATGTAAATTAAAACAGCACTGAGATTCTGTCTCACTCCAGAAAGAATGTCCATGATTAAGAAAACACCAATAACAAATGCTGGAGACGCTGTGGGGAAAAGAAAACTCTTCTGCACTGTTGGTGGGAGTGTAGACTGGTGGAACCATTGTGGAATTTGGTGCGGAGGTTCCTCAAAAAGCTGGGATTGGAGGTCCCATTTGATCTAGCTATTCCACTTCTGGGCGTATTCCAAGAATTTGAAAACATCATACCACAGTGATATATGTGCACCCATGTTTATAGCAGCATAGTTTGTAATAGCCAAATTTTGGAAACAACCCAAATGCCCATCAACGGAGGAATGGATAAAAAAAGATGTAGTATTTTTATAATATAGAGTATTACTCAGCTATAAAGAAGGATCACATTGAAGCTTTTATAGGTAAATGGATGTGACTTGAGGTCATACTTATAAATGAAATAAATCAAACCAACACGTGTAAATACCATATTGTCTCCCTGGTGTAAGAAACTGAAACAGTAAATAAGACCCAAAATGTTCAATAAATATTGTGAAAGGACAAGAAACTGCTAGAAGGGAAAACTATCTCAGGGAAAAGGAGAAAAGAAAGAAGAGAAAAGAAAAAATACATAAATTTGGATGTATACACTTAAGATAGCTCAAATGATTATAGTACTAATTCTATTAGTTCTTGGAACAAAACAGTTAACATTCATAGGATTAGATCATGTTGCATGTCTATATCTGGTAATCTGAGTAACTCTTTTGAAGATAACTATGCAAAATAACAACGTTAAATTCTTACCACCTTGTTTTGAAAGCCTATATTGTTCTTGTTTGGTTTTTTTTTTTTATTTGTCTCTTTGTTTCCTTTTTCTTGTATGTGTTTTGTTTTATTTTGTTTTTCCCTCTTTAAAATAAAAAAGAAAAAATAAAGTTAATTTTGTGCATTCATAAAATTTTTTCATATCAGAATCCAATCAACTCCATTCTTTTGCATGATGGCTACATGGTATTCTGTTATATGAAAGTTCTGCAGTTAGCTAACCAGTACTGATGAACTTTTTCTGATAGCCATTTCCAACATTTTACCATTACAAACAATCTGCAATGAATGCCACACACGTAATGTCATTTTACAAATATCAGTTGCTGTATTTCTTTATTGCCAGAAAGCAAAATAAGCCCCAGGAAATGAAATAGCAGCAGCAGGTCATAGCTCGTTACCCCTGCCTGAAACCCCCTTTAGAGCAGAGGCTGTCACCTGACATCCTCCTACCGTTCCCTTTAGCCATCTGCCCCCTGCTCACTGGCTGATTGAGGTCATGTGAAGCTCTGGTACTGTCACATCACAAGCACAAAAGACCAAGGGAAGCCCACATGTTAGTAAGATCCAGTGATGGTCAGCTTCTTGTAGAATCTTACTCTACTGTCAGCAGGAGAGCAATGTATTCTTGATAATTTGTTTCATCATTAAGCTTTTAGAGTTGGTGAAGGTGTGAAAGCTTTATAAACTGTTTGAAAACAGTCCTCGTGTTATTCACTGAGGGACATTTTGTTGGTTGTTGGTTGGTTGGTTGGTTGGTTGACTTACAGGCTGGGGATCACATTCAGAACCTGACACATGCCAGATAGATGTTCCACCACTGAGCTACACCCCCTTGGTTTATTTTGTGAATAATTCATAAAAAGACATAAAGAAACTGTGAAGGCCTGAGTGTCCTTCAGTTGCCTGAGAGACCCTTTACAAGCTCAAGAAAGTGGTGGTGATCTGTTCAAAATGCATGCAGCTGAATGTCCTTATGCTAGAATTATATATACTGTGTTTACCTACAAGTACAACTAGAGTATTTCCTTGCAAATAAGGTGCAGAAATATTACAGAACTGGAAGGTAATCTAATGCAACTAAAGATCGATTTAGCTTCAATGCCAAGAACCCTTTCAGGCATGTCATGGCATAAACAGAAGTTGTCAAGCAAAGCTGTTTGATTATAATGATCTTATACAAGATTCATCTGACTGATAACTACCACACAATGATACTCTTGAAATCATGGGATGAAACGTGCTTGAATGAGGATTTAGTCAAACAGGTGTTTTGATAAATGAAGAATCAGAGGCAGGTAAGGTTAGCCAGTGTATCTAACTGTGCTGTGTTGAGGCAGCCCATGTACTCCACAGAGGGTGATACCAAGGAATTTTGAAAGCAATTGGTGCATTAAAATTGGTCATGTTGGGGGTATTTATACCATGGAAACTAGTCAACATTATCAATTGGGATATTTTTTTCCTCCAGAGGAGGTTGTTAAACAAATTGCCAGCAGATCACCATGTATAAGGTTATCAGCCAATTCAAAGTAAAGATACACTTTGCTTAGATTATTTAAATCTATATTTTTAGCCAGGCATGGTGGCACACTCCTATAATCCCAGCATTCGTGAGAGGCTGAGGCAGGAGGATCACAAGTTCAAACCCTACTGGAGACTATCTTAAAACAAAACAAAATATTTAAATGGCTGGGGATACAGCTCAGTGGGAAGGCCCTGGGTTTAATTCCCAGTACCACAAAAAAAAAAATGAATCTTTATCCTTTCATTTACATTAGACTTTATAATTTTAAATCTGTCTCTGTTTCTTTGTCTGTCTCTCGTGTGTGTTATCACAGAGAAACAGATCCTTTCAGGTAAGGCAGCACGTATTTCTTTCACTCCATTTTAGCGATGAGAACATTTATGAACACACAGATGAAATATTTGGCCCAAGAATGCACAACTAGTTATGAAAGAAAGAAAAACAGACATCAGTTCTGCCCAGGACATGTGATAAGCAGAGACAGGAAGCCAAGAATGTGGCCAGTAAAATAGTGACTCTGTGGCTTTCCATTTGAAATCTGTCAGCTGGGTTTCTGACTTCATAGTTTTAAAAATATTCATGAAATACTCAGGTTGGATGAAACAGAATAGTTTTGTTTTTTCTTGATTAGCAGATCCAGCTAATTATTCCATCATAGCCAAGGCTGGGACTGTTCTGTAATTTATTCTGACTTACTTTACAGGGCAGAAGTAATAAACTTTGGGACTGTGTTTATAGCTATACTCCGTGACATCAGGCCAGTATTCCAAGTTGCTTCAGTTTGAACACACTCAGTTGCAAGTGACCAAATGTGACCCAAACTGACCTTAATAAAACACAAGCTCATGTCACTGCAAAGTCCAGAGGGCAATCGAGCCAGAGCAGACAAAGAGGTTTGAACAGTCTTGTGGACTCTAGTTTGCTCCTCACACTTCTTCAACCTAAAGTCTGCCCTTTTGGTTAGGCTGACCCCCTCCATCTCCAAGCTTGTAACATGAACTCTCAGTTTCAATTCTGATAAGATAATCAGTCACTTTCTTTGCAATCTTTCCATAGCAGCTGAAGAATTCAGATAGATACTCTCTGCATCACATGTGCCTTGGTGACACATTCACTCTGGTCACATTCAGCAGGGTATGAGGTCTGGCTAACCCACGTCACATGTTTGCTTCTGGACTCAAGGCTGCAACCAGTTCCACCAAATCAAAGGGATTTGTAGGTTGGGGGCATGGAGCAAAACAAAGATTCTGTTACAAAAAAAGGGGGATAGAGAAAATCAGATTTCTATTACATGGAAGCTGTATCAGTATCTGGTAAGTGAATGAATGAAGAGATGAGATGAAAGAGCATAGCAACCAAATCATCATCACCTTCTTACCCCTCTGATAGAAATTTTTCTTTTTTTTTTTGGTACCAGGGATTGAACTCAGGACTTCACGTTTGCCAAGCACGCTCTTACACCACTGAGCTAACACCCCCCCCGGCCCTGTGATGCCAATTTTAAAAATGCAAGTCTAGCTACTTTTCTTTTTCTGCTTTCACTCAAAAAAAATTATAGAAACACTCCCATCACCTCTAGGAAAGAGAGCTTTTATACATAAACTCATGGATACAATATAAAGAAAGCCCAAGCATCTAAACATCCTCTGTCTCGGTCCCCTGTGTCAAAACTCTCCCACTAGAATTAAAGCTGCGTAACAAGAGACATGTGAGATATCCCAAATGTCCTGGAATCTAGCTAGGGCCGAAACTGAGAAAAAAATATGTCAAATACCCTCTTATGATGAAGAAAATAGGCAAAATCACTAAGTGCTTGAGGTCAGACCTTTCTCTTAAGGACTTTGGAGGGCCTGCTCTCCTAACTGTACCCTGAAAGCAGGGGCTTTGCATTGTCACTCTGAGTTACTCAAATTCTTCCCACTGGTTGTTCTTAAGTCTCTATGACTAATTAGTTCTGTCAGGACTGCATCTAGCTCCTGCTGGGGAAAAGTCACATCTGTGTAATCAGTCCACCCCCTTCTAGTCCCACAGTGAGCCAGGTTTTCTTATCATGTTTTTTCTTCCAGTGGTAGAAATTAAACACAGGGCATTTCCACTAAGCTACATCCATAGCCCTTTCTAATTTTTAAGACAAAGTCTCATTAAATCATAAATTGCCCTGGCTGGGCTCCAATCTGTGATACTCCTGCCTCAGCCTCCCAGAGTTCTGGAATGACAGGTGTGTACCACCTTACCCAGCTTCTTGTCAGTTGTAAGGAATCCCTGTGCTCTGGGCAGGTAACATTTTCTCACACCTCCTTCTGTCTAAA
Source organism: Hydrochoerus hydrochaeris (assembly GCA_004027455.1). Taxonomy (NCBI): domain Eukaryota; kingdom Metazoa; phylum Chordata; class Mammalia; order Rodentia; family Hydrochaeridae; genus Hydrochoerus; species Hydrochoerus hydrochaeris. The sequence goes on along the minus strand of PVLA01002350.1, from coordinate 135,116 downwards.
ATGTACTCTGCTTCAGCTTACTTGTCTTCTACAGAAATAGCAAGGCCCAGCTGAAATACCATTTTTAATTTGTGTGTCTGTGTGTGTGTGTGCACATGTATGTGCATGCATACATGTTCTACTACTCAGCTCAGTATCCCCAGCCCCTCAAATATCCATTTTTTTTCAGAGCTTGCCTGAGTGAAAAGGAATTTTTCCATGTTTGCACTTCATAGAATAGTTTCTTTGTTTCACTTCCACAGAATTTTCACTTTTTAAATTATTTGCCACACTCAGCTCTTTTACAGGGATTAGTTTGTGTTTGCACTGTTACCAGATAACACACTGCTAAGGCACTGGCCAATTCTCATTTTGTTGAATTGTAGCAGGACAATTTTTCAAAAAGACATTAATTGGTGTCTTGCTTTTGCTGCTTTAGAGAAAGATGACTAGCCTTTGGGATTTTTTTTCTGAGTGTGTTTTCCCTCCCTCATGTCCTTTGCTAAGACTCTAATCTTTTGTCTCAGGGACTAAAGAAATTGGTTCAGCACAATGTATCCTGGCCTTTGTTTTAGTTTTGTTTTCAAACGCCCTAACTGGCTGAAGAAATTACAGAGTTCAGGGATCAGGGAGGGTGAGGAGGCAGGATTTGTCTGTGGCAATCCAATGGAAGAGGGGCTGGCTGTTACGGCTTTTGTGAAAGGGACCTTGTCCTACTGAGGCAGGAGATAGAAAGTGTGGGAGACATCCAGGCCTTAGGGTCACAAATGATTTCCTTAACATCCTAAGAAACATGGTCCCGCCCTCAATGTATGATCTTAATATCCTGCTATGAGCCCAAAACATATGCTCCTCCCTTATCACATCTCCTTGACCTCCAGTACGAGCCCGAGGATCATGTGCCCTCATCTGCTTCAGTGCCAGACGATAACCAACCTTTTGCTTGTTATAATATCATTAGCTTGGCTCCCTTCCCTGTGGGCTTTCTGTCCAGGCCCATGTAAAATCAAAGACGTCCCCTCCCAAAATGAGGGTAGAGACTTTCAATTAACTGGACAAAGTCCTCTAGGTGCCACCCCACAGCCCCAAATCCAGGAAACGTCCCAATAGAAACCTTGAACCCTAAAGCATATTGGACCACTGAGTCAAACTTGCTCTTGAGTTTTCTCATCAGCTCACTCTCACATTGAGGAGTGTACTTTAATAGTGAGTCTCTGTATTGCAATTCCGTGTGTCCTCAGTTTTTTTGTTTTGGATTCAGAGAATCTTGGTATCGGGCGAGACTGAGACCAACACCAAATGACCAGTAGCACTAACACCCTGGAAGCACTTTAAAGAGTGGTCTTTGGGCATCAGTGTCTCCAGTTTTAGTAAAAAGCAAGATTATTCAAGACATCTTACAGACTTCAGCAAAGAGCATATCATGCACTACCAAGGTGAACTGAAGCCTACAGACATTTTCTTTTCTTCCTCAAAATCTCATACACTTCCTCAGTTCTGATGAAATCCTGAAGGGTGTAGAAAAATTCCCTTCCTACAAAAACAAAGACAAAAAATAAAAAGGTAACTCAATGGAAGAGCACTTGCCTACCATGCCCAACATTCTGGATTAAATCCTCAGCACTACCAAAAAAAAAAAAAAAAAAGGTATGGAAAAAATCTGAAATTAAATTTCCCATCAACTTAGTAGGATATTGGCCGACAGTTGTAATTAATTTGATACACAAAAATGAAACAACACATCTTCCAGTGCAGGATAAATAAGCTGCTGGCTGCTATGAGCTGGGTTCAGATTCATAGACTAATAATGATTTGACCTCAGAACAAGAATCTTCTGAGAACACATGAGCTTGTAACTCAAAATAGGCTCAAGTCATGAGCAAAAAAAGTGTGGATAGTGTAATTATACAGGAGGAGCTCATTCAGTGAGCAGGGGAACCCTAATAGGTTATAGAACTAAGAAATGAACTTTGTCTAAAGTTCACACTCCTGCATTACAGCAGATTATTTAAAAATGCAGACATTCTTGGTTTCTTCACATGTACTTAGGGAGATTCAAAATATACATCATTAGCAACAAATGCAATAGTTAAATACATTATGTAAACATGTTAAACACAAATACTTCAAATCTCTGTCAGATCAAAGATGAATAAATGGTGGGATGCCTAGAAACTTTGGTGACAATAAAAAATTGAGGGAAAATATGATTTCTGAGTCAAAGCATCTTTTGAATTTACCTTTAAGAAAGACTATTTTTGTTCTTGTGAAATATTTAATAACATAAATATAAAGATTATTTTTGTTCTTGTTATATATTTAATAACATAAATATAAATCAAGGAATCAGGAAGCACCCTCTTCCCTGTTGCTTTTGGGAAAATTGATATCATTGTTTTCTTCTACTCAAATGTTGAGCTAACTCAGCTTAATTCTCTGGATGGTCATATGAATTGGGCTGATTTCTTCTGATTTTGTTACTTTGGAATAAAAGGATCCTTTCTCTTTCTGAATTGTGCATGTGCTCCAGCTGGGACCACAGGGAGACCAACTGCAGATAAACTGCATGATCACTTCACTATGCAGAACATGAAAGAGTTTTGCCCAGAATAAATTACAGGACATTATGGCAGTAGTTCAACATGGTGGAAGGTCAAATTGGGGATGCTTACCCTGACAGCCACTTCCTCCTTCTTCCCCATTACAACTGCCTTCTTCCTTTCCCAGTGCATGCAAAGAAAATTCCAATCAGCTCCTCACGCATCATCGGTGCCAGGCCCCAAGCACCACAACTGGTCAAAGGTCACATATACCCCACACCCCCATATCCAGGCGGAGGACAAAGCCAAACCCTTGCTGTTTGTGGGCTCCTTTCCATGTCCTTTTAATAAAAATGATACTTTTACTTTTTCTTATATTCTGCTCCTTTACTGTACCAGAAAACTCTAAACAGAAGAGACCACGGAAAAGAACAGAATATGCCTTCCACTCTTCATGGTGTTCAACAATGCATAACCCAAACTTTAAGATAAGACCAGATCACAAGATTGGAGGGTAGGAGGAGGAATAGAGCAGACAGATTTTCCTGAAAGGACTGCCCATTTTTTCTCTTTCTAGATAGAGGCAGATTCTGGCTAAGTGAAGAAGGAAGTAGCCACAGACTTGAAGGGGGAGAAAATTCTTTTCCCTTTTCCAGCAGTGGAAAATGTGGAGCATTTTGCAGAGAGGCCAAGGCTGTCCCCTGCCATTTAGAGGAAGGAAATGGCCCTTGTTAAGACCTCAGAGCATTACTAAGCCTGAGCCTGATTTCTTCTATTTAATTATTATACCATTCATTAGATTTTCAATTATGTCTTTCCTCTTTTACATTGAATTATTTAATTAGAAAATCATTTTCTTTTTTTGGTCACAGAAAGTTTTTTTTAATGCTACAGCAGAATCTCCCTGAGTACATACCCATTGATTGTTTTTGCTTGCTTGTTTATCTTAGAAACAAGGTCTTTCATGTTTCCCAGGCTGCTCCCAAATTCAAAGGATCAAGCCGTTCTCTTGCCTCAGCCACAATATTTGGGACTACAGGAGTATGCCACTGTACCCGGCTTTTTTGTTTTCTTTTCTTTTCTTTTTTTTTTTTTTTTTGTACCAGGAACTGAACTCGTGACCTTGTGCTTGCCAGGCAGGCACTTTGTTTGTTTACTTTTAAAGGGGTTTCAGCAAACCTATGGTAGGCCTTTTACTAAAGATAAAACATAATGATAATCTAGATTGAGTATTATAATACTGGTTAGAATATGCTACAAATAAATTCTCCAGGACAGTGGTTGTGATTTAAAGCAAATCTATCATAATTTTATGAAACCTGCCATTTCTGCTGCAAAAAGTAACTATATAGTTTTAGGAACCTGCATTTAATGGGTGCAGTGGATCAGAGAGAGGCTGCAGCTGTTAATGAGTGAATCCCATGCAGAGCCGGCCTCTCCTTGCTCTGTCTCACACTAGACAGTGGGCAGCTGCTCTCCGGATACCCAGAGTGGCCCCGCTGAGATGACAGGGTAGCATTCCACAGGGCTACTGGCTTGCAGCAGAGTAGGACAAGTTCTCATGCAGATGGCCACCACTGCGAACGCTTCCTCCTGGCCATAAGTCATGCATCAGCTCACAGCCCCCCTCCCCTGCCCTGGAGTCAAGCCATAATCAACAGCAGTCAGATCCCCAGACAGATACGCACAGAGCCATAGATAGCAAGATCAGCATGGAACCAAGGATCGCCAGCGGTTGGAGGAACACTGTGAAGGTGAGATACTGAACTCAAACACAGAACCCCAAACACAAACACACAAAAAACTGCAGGAGTTACAATTAAAATTCTCAGTGTGATAGAAGAGGAGTATCAATATACATTCATAACAAAATAGGCAATTAGGGCGAATCAATCATGAACATCTTTTCAGTTTTTATCTTTTTGTTCTCTCAATCATGGAAATCAGGAGATTCTGATGAGACACCAATTTCTAGATCTCTTCAATTAGCCTCTTCCTCAGTCTTGTGGGGAGGTTTTTTTTTTTTTTTTTAGAAAGATATTAAATTTGGTTTCTCTTTAGATCATCTAAATCTTTCACTTTTTTCCTTTATTTATTTTTTACAGTATTTTTTTATTTTATTTTAAAGAAAAAAATAAAAATAAAACAGTTTCAACACAGGCTAATGGGAGAGTAACAAGAGTTAATACATTGCATGTTGTTATCTTCATAGTAGTTACTCAGTGTACAAGATATAGGCAGGAAATATTGTCCAAACATTATTAGCACAAACCTTTCTTTTCAATTAACTAGCTGTATAACTATCTTAACTTGTTTATATATCACTTTTTTTCTTTTAGAAAAATACTGCATGGCAATGATGCTAAGATGCTAAAGCGATGGATAATAAAATAAAAGAAGTTTTAATCTCTTTGGTTGGTTTTACTAGCCTTGGCTTCAAAAGGCAAAAAGGAGTTGTGACCTTTGGCAAATGGATCTTCTGAACTATGTGCTTGAATTTCCCACAGAATATCCTAGAATCTTTCAGAAAGTGAGAGGCTTAGAGATGGAAAACTCAAAGATGATAAAGACAAACAGAAATCATGGAATCTCATCCGAGAAAGACATTTTATGGACTAAAAAGAGTAATTCAATAAGGCAAAATGTTTTCCTGGACAGCATCCCACTCATTCAGCTATCAATAGGGCTATGGTCATGTCCTGTACTTGCAGACCTTCCCAGGTATGGCAGAGCATGAGGCAAAACTAGAACAAAGACTGAAAATAACAAGTTGTCTGTGTCAATCAGATAATGCTCAAAACAAAGATGGGAGGAAATTGATAAAAAATAAAATAATATAATGAAATAAATCTTTAGTAGGCATTAACATGCACTTTATATAATATGCACTTCTTATAGGATCATTGTGACAAAGCAGGAAACACTTTTCTTCCTAAACAAATGAAATCTAATAGCGACTCATCATGGGTAAAATAAAATTACCTAAAAATAAACCACTTTAGATAAGCATGAGTAGACTCTGTCAAATTGCAGCTGATAGATACTGAAGTCTAAATGTACATAGAAAATGCACATGAATGAATGTGCATTTAGAATGAGTAAAGAGATGCTATGGAATTTTCTATTTTTTTTGTGTGTGAGAAGTGACTGAGACTGAAGTGCTCACAGATAAAATTATTTCCATGCTTTGCTCTTTAATGTTGATTATTTTCATCTTATACTTTTGTCTAACAAGCTTTAATCTGCTCTCCTTTTAAATATGTTCTTTCTTCAGGGTTTAGCTGCCTATCTTCATTAATATACTGTTTCATTTCAGTTTTAACCACTAGACCATCCCTCTAATGCTTCATGTCTACTTTATAGGTTCTTGCCATTCTCACCAGTGGTTCCATCATATATATTGTACCAGGGATCAAACTCATGACCTTGTGCTTGCCAGGCAGGCACTTAGGCCACTGAGCTAAACCCCTGCATTTCCTACTATATTGAAACATTTAAATATTTGATTAAATAGTACCATCAAAAATATAGTTTTTATAAACTGTTTAACATCCTGAATTATGATGTTGGCAAAAAAGTTCAATGTTATGTGCTCTATAAACACAAAGTTTAAATTATAAATTATTAAGAAAGGGATCAGGAAATGCTTTAGTTTTATACATAATGTGAACTAACAACCATTTCTCAGAAATGTTTCTCACTTTACAGATGTGACTCACATGTTATTGATGGTACATGCAGGTATATTGGATAAAGCATTCATATAAGACCAGGACCAGGTCGTCCTTGGAAACAAATGGCTAGCATTACATTTTTTTCTGTTTTTTTTTTCCTTTTTGATAATAGGGCAGAAAGGAGAATGAAAAAATTTGGTTAAGAAGAAAGGAAGGTTATCCCATTTATTACAAGAGTATGATAGGCAGGTGAAGTGGTACACATCTGTAATCCTAGCACTCTGGGAGGCTGAGGCAGGAGGATCATGAGTACCAGGTCAGGACTACATAGTGATAGCCTGTCTCACCAAACAATAACACAAGCAAGGTAAAGCCTACTGAGATGAGGAGCTACTCTTTGAAGGAATCAGAGGAGTTTTTGTGTAGGATTCCTGAATTCGTTCTTTCCAGAATGAGTCACTTTAGTTTGTTTTGTTTTGTTTTCAGATAGTATCTTGCTATGTTGTCCAGGCTAGTCTTAAGTTCTTTATGTAGCTGAGTCTGGCCTTCACCCCAATCCTCCTGCCTCAGCTTCTCAAGTTGTGGAATAACAGACATGCATTGCTATGCCTGACTAAAATCGAGTTTTTATAAAGCCTAAGCCTGATCCCTAAGTGGTGGTCTGAGTTCTTATCTATCTATCTGACCCCTCCCACTTGCATGCGTTCTGACTTTTGTGACACCATCTGCCATAAGGCCTCCACAGGGTCATGCTGGTGAAAGCCCTATGCTTTGAATCTTTGTAAAGTTACAGAGCCTCAGGTATTTCATTATAGCAATGGACAATAGATTATACCTGAACCTCTATCTCCAGTCACTGCTATATATCATTTTATATGCAGAGGTGAACCAACCTTGAGATGATCTGGGTACTAGGAATGGAAGTGCGGAGAAATGGAAGGGTCCTAAGTGCATGATGGTACCACTGAGCTGATAAATCAACCAGCTCTATCCAAGCCTGGCTTATCTGTGGAATTGCAGTTATGTGCATTAAAAATTCGTTAGTGTTCCAGCAATTTGAATCAGTTTCTATTACTTTTAGTCAATGAAATAACTAGAGCAATATGTTTAGTACTGTTAATAATAGAGAAAAACAGGCAAACAACATCAGCGCCTAGAATTAGGGGAGTGGTTAAATGAGTTATATCTCATCCATACTATGGGATATTGTGCAGCCACTAAAATATGTGAGATTAATCTATACACAGGAATTTGCAAAATTCTTTGAAACATTGATCATATATGTGTGTATTCAACCATAGAAACAGAGAGTTTCCTGTCTTTAGCAAAAAAGTTCTCTAACCTACTTTGTCCCATAGTAGGTCTTAAGACCCTCTTCATTCCAGGGAGTCCTGCCCTGTACACTGGACAGAAGAATGCTGCACACAGAGGCCAAGAAAAATGCTAAACAGAGAGCCCTTGCTGGCTTTTCCTGCCCAGTCCCTTAGCAATCACGCCAATGCAGTGAAGTCTATAAAAACCCCAAAGCACAGAGCTCAAAGACATTCAGCTAGATGAGTGTACAGAGCTGGAGAGCAGCGTGCCTGCAGGGGACATGGGTGCTCCTTAGCTCTTCCCCTACACCCTGGCGTACACATCTCTTCACCTCTGTTCTTTGGAATTTCCTTTTTTTTTTTTTTTTGGTACCAACTCAGGACTTCATGCTTGCCAGGCAGATTCTTATACCACTGAGCTAAATCCCCTGCTCCAAATTTCTTTACAATGAACTGCAAACTGTGTTTCTCTGAATTCTCTGAGCTGCTCAACCAAATGAATCAAACCTGAGATGGATGCTGTGGAGGAAGGAACCCCATGTGTAGTTCATTGGTCAGAGGCACAGGTGCAAACAACCCAGGCCTGAAAGTGGGCAAGAGGCTGTCTCATGGATGGAGACTTTAACAAAGGATCTGATGCTATCTCCAAAGAGCTAGTGTTAAAACTCAACTGGGTGAGAGCACACTCTGTGGGCGTCTGTTTCTGGTTGGGTGTGGGGAAAAATTCTACATACCTGGTGTCAAAGGTGATCTGTGGCGTGAGAATGTAGTCAGAGAAACTGAGTCAGAGTTGGTCAGAGTAGATTTTCCCTTCTATATCTTCAGAATGAATATAGCAATACATTGCATACTGACATTCTAAAAATTGTACATAAACATTTGTTTTCAAGTGTATAAAGATAGAACCAAAAGGAGACATAGTTCTGGAGAAGAAAATGGGATTGTGGAAATGGAAAGGAAAGCACAATTTTATGTATTATTTTTCCTAGTTATATGTTTATTGAATATTTTACAGTCTGAATGAAGCCATGTATTAATCTTAGGTTTAAGAAGAATGTATACTACAAGAAACTGTATGATTGACTTTGAAAGTTCATCCCAGTCATAACTTTCACAGAAAACCTAGTAAGTTTGTAAAAAGAAATATTTTTTGTCCTTTACTTTAGTAGGTGGTGGTGGAGGACATCTCAGATGCATTCAAGGTAGTTGAAACTCATTAACACTTTCTGCAAGGAAGGTTCTATGATTTGCCATCAACACTGGCATGGAAATATCTGTGTTTTCATTGGCTTCAGTCTTAACTGAAAATATCACAGTCTATGATATGGCTTCAATGCCTATAACCTCTTTCACTGGGCAAGTGTGAAAGAAGAAAAAAAGAGAAGATCCATAAACTGAAGTCGTTAGGGAAAATGTTTTCTGAGCAAATTGAAAGCCTTTAGGTGATTCCAGGAATGAAGAATTCCAGCTTTTCTGATGCAGTGGGGTATGGTGTTCTATGCTTGTAAGTCTTGCACTTGGGAAGCTGAGGCAGGAGGAATGTGAATCCAAGTCCAGCCCAGTCTTCACAGAAAGTTCAAGGCTAGCATACACAGCAAGATTTTGCCTCAAAAATAAAAATTAAATCCAATTTGTCTTGATATTAGTGGGAATGTTTGCTAAATCTCATAGCTAATTAAATAGGAACTAGCACTTGAATTTCAACATATGTGACTTATTTGTCACTGTTTGGGATGTATGTGGCCCTGACTGCTTCCCTTATGATATCATAGTTGCTTTATGATTGTGAAATCATTTATTTACATATGCATTGTTCTTTTTAGGCTATTTTCTTCCTAAAGCAAGGATGCTCCATTATTTCATTTCTTTATTTGCTCATTCATCACAAATGTGTTTTATGATGGTTTATTTTCTGTGTATCTTGGCTAGGCTATAGTGCCCAGTTACATATTTAATCCAAAACTAATCTACTCTTTGCTGTGAAGGTACCCTGTAGATGTGATTGACATCTACAATCAGTTGACCTTAAATCAGTTATCATCAGTATTGTCATCAGAACCCTGTGTAAGTCTCATAAAGCACCTGTAAGGCCTTAAGAGAAAAACTGAGGTTTACCTGAAGAGGAAATTCTGCTTGTAGATTGCAGCTTCCACACCTAAGAGTTTCTAGGCTGCTGGTCCACCTTGTGGATACTAGGCTCACCTAACCTGCATACCCAACGTGTAAACCAATTCCCCACAGTGAATCTGAGTAGGTAGGCATTGACTTTGGGAGTGAAAATGAGAAAGCCTATGGAATAAATGTATTGGCATTTCCAAGACCTAATATGCAAAGCCATGTGATATTTTGATAAAAGAATGAATGACATAATGAATTTAATTGTCTTTGTTGTACTTAGGCAAAAAAGCAGCTGCCCTATTGTATTTTTCTGTTTTTAATATCTTCTCTTTCTTTGAGGAATGATTATTATGTTGAAGACTTATTTTTGGATGACTTTAAGGGAACTTTAGCTATAGGGAAATCAAGTGAATAGGAAAAGTCCACGTGCTATATTCTTGGTGGAATAACCATAGGACAGGGTCACCCACATCCTTTTGTGGAAACTTCAAGATCAAAACTGCTTTTATAATAATACTAAGATGTTATTCAACCTTTAAATACTCATTCTCTCATGAGTATGGAATTTTCCAGAGGCTAACTCACACAAGGGTACAGCAAATCAAATGCAGACACAGCAGAATCCAACTTCTTTCTGTTAGGGGAGGCACTAAAGACAGTCTCAAAAAAATGTAGAACGCTGCCTCCTTTTTCATTACAGACTCTTTTTTTTTGTTTTACAAGAGATATTTATATTTCTGTTAAAATGGTAGGTTAATGTTAATGAACCTATTTTTAGTTTTAAATAAATTAATAAATGAATATTTTAATATTACATAGTTTAGATTTCTAATACAGTGGATATCAATAGATATAATCCACATAAACAAAAAGTTCTCTGGGATAGTTAATTATTTTTAAGGGGGAAAAGACTAAAAGGCTTGAGAAAGGTCCAAAATTTATTTTTCCTTAAGAGAACCCTAAGAGATCTCACTGGGAACTCTTCTAGTCTTTGATCAGCCACAAATTCTGAATCTTGTGATTTATGATCAAATAACTGGTTTATCAAGTTAGAATACACTATGGGAACTTTGGTGAAGTCTTTTGTCTACTCAAGAATACACAGTGATGGTTTCCATGAAGACTAAGTAGAAGACTAGAAAAACAAGCTCTCAGAATTCCATTCAAGTAGCCAAGCCTAGTCATTATGGCAAAAGGAACAGATAGAGTATTATTAAAACAGAGATGTCCTAGGCATGTATCTGACGACACAGTGAAAACTTTGAAGCACTAACTTTGAAGCAAGTATTCTTGGACTCAAGATATCTTTTCTTGCTCTCTAGGAAAATCAAATCTCTTTTTGGCCTCTGTTTTCTAATCTGGGATTTATATTGGAATCTAACATTCATTCCTTTATTCATTATCTTTTTTGTTCAATAAATATTTATTAAACATGTCCATAGCTCCAGACACATTGTTAAATACCAGAAATATAGAGGCAAATGACCTAATGTCTGAACCTGAGGTATGCACAGTTTATAAGGAAATAAATCTTTTAAGATATTTTTAAGTTATTGAAATTAACTTTGACTAAAATAGTGCTCCACTTTCACAACTTTTACTCTCCTTGGTCTCACATTTCTTTCTCATACACAATGAACTATGTAATTATTTATTTAGCTTGGGGGCATGCTTATTATCTCACTAAAATTTTCCATTCCAGGATGACATGAACTTTGTCTTGTTACCCAATTTGTTTTCCTGACACATGATTGACGCTCAGCAATTATTTGTTGAATGAATAAGAGAAAAAAAAACAGGAGAGAAAAAGGATACATTCTGTAAGGCTCAGAAGAAAATAGTGGCTGTGTGCCATGCTTTCACCTCACCTCCTAGGCAATGCCAACCTCTGTGGAAGTGGCCTGACAGTTTCCAGTGGCAGGCTCCTGGCTATCACCTAAGAGCGCTGATGGGCAGACAGTCATGATTATGGTCAGTGGACACCGAGTTCTTTGTGGGGAAAAACACTTCACATGCATTATTTCACCTTCAAACAACCTCATGAGGTAGACACCATTAGTATACCCCATTTTCTAGGTGAGGACATTGGTGTTCATTGGGTTATGGGACTTACTCAAAGTGACACAACTGGACTATGATAGCCACCTGTGGGAACAGAAAATGGACTGTGATTTATGTATCTTAACAAGTCCCCAGGTGACTGGAGTGCGTATTAAAGTTTGAGACATACTGGTCTACCTGTGCCCGGTAACCACTGGTATCAGTGATTTTCCAGGTTGTATAATCTTCAATTCCCTGAAGGCTGCTTGGTATCTAGTGTACTTTCCAACTCTGTATGATGCTGGGACAGACACTGCTCATGAATCTTCCAGCAGTGATTATTCTTCACCTTAATTACACACACTTTTACTTGATCCTTTCCGCAACAACCCTCTCCATAGCTCACCTGACCAAAGCTAGCCCCATGCTGCACCTGCCCAGGCCTCTGCTTGGTCACAGATGGGAAGTTCTGACCTGAAGAGAAACCAGTTCTGAGCCCATCTCTTAGCCTTGCCTTCTGGCTGAGAAGAAATTCTTGTTCTTGTCTCTGATGATTTACACTGCTATTCAGGATTTATATTTATCATTAAAACAGTTAATGCCTCCCATTTGATCTGCATATAACTCAAAGAGCTGTACCTATTCATCTCACCTAACTTTATCTCATTCAAGGGAGACAGTGGAGGTTTGAAGAGGAGACTAAAAAACAGAGGGACTAATATCAAATTATAGTTATGTATTATAGTTCTTGATTTTTTAAAAATTTATTTAAAGAGAAAAAAAGCATGAAAAGGGTAGAAATAATACAGAATTTCAAAAAAAAGATAAACAATAAGAAATCACTGGTTGATAAATTACATATTATCTTCTTAGAAATAGTTGTTCAAGTTACAAAATTAAAGCATACAAAGTAGATATTCAAACAGTGAGGCTGTAAACAGCTATGCATGCATGAGTCTCTACATGTATTTCTATCCTTTCTGTATTAGAGGAAAAAACAAACATGGCAAGACAAAACAAAAGAAATTCCTATAAAAACATGAAACCAAGAAGTCACATAAAACCACAGTACAAGGTGATCTACAATGGTTACTGTGTTGTCTCTTATTATATTCAATAGAATTGTCTATATCATCAGGCATAATTGAATATAGCAGTACATAACAATATTAGTAAAAATAAAACATTGTAGACAGTATAAAATTTCAAAGGCAGGTAATAATCAAAACAGAGTGGATATTCTAGTGAATCTTATCATATTCAGTGTGGTTACCTATACTCTCAGACTTGATGATATCAATCATAACAGCTTTGAATAAAATCTGTCCATACAAAATAACAACCTAACAAACCAGATTCAATTAAGATCAGTCATGGTAAAACAGTGTAAGTTATACAGAGCTTCAGATTAAGTTAATAGGAAATTAAGGATGATTACCGTACTGTATCCTGCTATTTTCGGAATAACTGTTTGTGCCCTCAAATCTAGTACAAATAGGCAAACTGGAACAGAATATAATCCATCTAAGCAGAGTGGTGTGTATAATGTGGGTTTTAAGTCCTGGTGCACTATTAACAATACAGTGTATCAAGGCCATTTATGTTAGAGATTCTAGCCATCCTTCTCTGCCTCATTTCTGCCATGCTATTTTCTGCCTTTGACTACTTTTCTCCTTCATTCTACTGTCTGCCCCATTCATTGAGGCTTTTCTGCCACTGTTCCAGAAGTCCTGGTATTTTTTTTCTCTCTCTCTCTAGAATGTCCTTCAGTATTCTCTGTACAGTTGGATTGGTGGTCACAAATTCCCCCAGTTCCTCTTTGTCATGGAAGCATTTGTTTCTACATTAATTTCTAGTGACAGCTTTGCAGGGTACATCAGTCTGGGTTGGAGTTATTTTCTTTCAGGACTTGGAATACTTTGCCCCAAGCTCTTCTTGATCTGATGGTCTGTGTCTAGAAGTGTGTTGTGATCTTCATGGGCTTTCCTTTATAGGTAATCTGTTTCTTTTCTCTGATGGCTTTAATAGTCTGTTTTTATATTGAATTTCTAGTATATTGATTGTTATATGTCTGGGTGTAGATCTGTTCTGGTTGTAGGTAGCTGGAGTTCTGTATGTCTCACATAACTGAATATCATTTTCTTTTCCCATGCTTGGGAAGTTTCCTTAATTATTTGCATGAATAGCCTTTGTAATTTGCCTGTTTTTATTCTTACTTCTTTATTCATGTTTCTTATTCTTAAATTACAGATTCTCTTGTCATATTCTAGCCTTTGTATTCTTACTGCCTATTTCCTTGTTATTTTTTTATTTGAAGAGAAAAAAAAGGGTATAAATAATACAGAATTTCAAAAAAAGATAAACAGTAAGAAATCACTAGTTGATAAATTACATATTGTCTTTTTAGAAATAGTTGTTCAAGTTACAAAATTAAAGCATACAAAATGGACATTCAAACAATGAAACTGCAACAGATCTGTTCATCAATCCAACAAGAAGTTAGAAATATGGTTATCAATCCTACACCCTTAAATATACATGCAGGTATATCTTTTATAGCACTTACTATTTCCTCTCTTTTTTACAGCAGCAATTACACATTTTTAAAATTTCATTTAAAGAGCGGAAAAAAAGCAAAGCAGAAAAAAGGATAGCAACAATACGAAAAAAAGAAAAAATGTAGAAAAAAAGAAAAAAAAGAGAAAGAAAAACACTAAGAAATCACTAGTTGATAAATTACATATTGTCATCTTGGATATAGTTGTTCAAGTAACAAAATTAAAGGATACATACTAGACATTCCAACAGTGAGATTGCAAACAATTCTGCTCAACGATCTAACAAAAACTTAGTAATATGGTCATCTATATTGCACACTTAAACATACATGCAGTTGTATCCTTTAGAGCACTTTCTTTTCCTCTCTTTTTTACAATATCAATTACATATTTTGGGTTTTATTACTCCTACCTTTCTTATTGCTTTTTACACTAGAGACACAATGTGATATTTATAAATATGATTCTTATTTATTTCACTAATGAGGATAGTCTCAAGTTGTCTCCATTTACCTATGATGGCCTCAAGATCATCCTTTTTATAGCTGAGTAATATTCTATTGTATAAAAATACCACATCTTTTTCATCCACTCTGCAGTTGATGGGCATCTTGGTTATTTTCAAGATTTAGCTATTACAAATTGTGCTGCTATGAACATGGGGACACATATATCACTGTGCTTTGAACTTTCCAGTTCTTTTGGGAAAGTACCCAGGAGGAGAATAGCTGCATTGAATGGAGCTCCCAATACTAGTCTGAGAATTCTCCATACGGATTTCCACAGTGGTTGCACCAGTCTGCATTCCCACCAATAGTGGAGAAGTGTTCCTTTCTCCCAAATCCTCACCAAGATTTGTTATCAGTTGTTTTCTTGATGGCAGCCATTCTTTTCAGGGTGAGATGAAATCTCAATGCTGTTTTAATTTGCATTTCTTGAATGACCAGTGATAGTTAACATTTCTTCATATATTTATTTGCCATTTGTATATCTTCCTCTGAGAACTGTGTGTTCATCTCAGATGCCCATTTTTGGAGAGGGTCTTGAATTTGGGGGGATTGATGTTTTTCATTTCTTTATATGTTCTGGATATAAGTCCTTTGTCTGAGGGGTTGCTGACTGAAATTCTTTCCCACTCTGTGGGTTTTCTTTTCACTCTGTTGGTGATTTCCTTTGAGGTACAGCAGCTTTTCAGTAATATGAGATCCCACTTGTTGATTCTTTAAAGTGTTTCCGGTGCACTTTACATTTTGTTCATGAATTCTCTGCCTACCCCATGTCTTCAAGACTTCTGCCTACCTTGTCTTCCAGTAGATTTAGGGTTTCTGTTTTGATATTTAGGTATTTGATCCATTTAGACTTTAGTTTTGTGCATGGCGATAGGCTTGGATCTAGTTTCAGTCTTCGCCATGTGGAGAGCCAATTTTTCCAACACCATTTATTAAAGAGGCTGTCCTTCTTCCAGTGGACATATTTAGCCCCTTTGTCAAATATCAGGTGGCTGAGTGTCTTTGTAGTTGTGCTTGCATATTCTAATCTGTTCCACTGATCCTCAGGTCTATTTCTTCGCCAGTACCATGCTGATTTTATCACTGTGGCTTTGTAGTTTGCATTCAAGTCAGGAATTGAGATGCCTCCAGCCTTGCCTTTGTTGTCCAGAATTGCCTTTGCTATTCTAGGTTTCTTCTGTTTCCAAATGAATTTTAGGAATGTTTTCTCTAGATCTGTAAGGTATATCCATGGTATTTCGATTGGGATTGCGTTAAATCTGTATAACAGTTTTGGGAGTATGGCCATTTTAACAACGTTGGTTCTTTCTAACCAAGAGCAAGGAATATCCTTCCATTTCCTAATACCCCCTTCAATCTCCTTTTTCAGTGTAGTATAATTTTCATCATATAGGTCTTTTACATTTTTAGTTAGGTTGATTCCTAAGTATTTCATTTTTTAAAGATATTATTGTAAAGGGTGATATTTCCATAATATTTCTCTCGGTGAGTTTTTGTTTGTGTACAGAAATGCTATTGATTTCTGAGCATTGACTTTGTATCCAGATACACTGCTGAACTTGTTTATTACCTTTAGTAGTCTTTTAATGGAGATTTTTGGGTCTTCTATATAAAGTATCATGTCATCTGCAAATAGTGATAATTTAACTTCTTCCTTTCCTATCTTTACTCCTTTTATTTCTCTCTCTTGTCTAATTGCCCTGGCTAATGTTTTCAGAACTGTATTGAAAAGGAGTGGTGATAGTGGACATCCTTGCTTTGTTCCTGATTTTAAAGTGAAAGCTTTCAGTTTTTGCCCATTTAGTATAATGCTGGCTGTTGGTTTGTCATAGATGGCCTTTATAAGGTTGAGGTAGACACTGTGTATTCCAAGGTTCTCAAGGTTTTTTTTTTTATCATGAACATGCATTGGACTTTGTCAAAAGGTTTTTCTGCATCTATTGAGATGACCATGTGGTTTTTGTTTTTGGCTCTGTTGATGTGGTGTATCACATTTATTGATTTGCATATGTTAAACCATCCATGCATTCCTGGAATGGACTCCAGTTGGTCATGGTGTATAATCTTCTTGATGATTTGCTGCATTCTATTTGGTAGTATTTTATTGAGAATCTTTGTATCAATGTTAATTAGTGAGACTGGCCTATAGTTCTCCTTTTTGGTTGGGTCTTTCTCTGGTTTTCGTATGTGAGTTATACTTTCCTCCAGGAATGATTTAGGGAGGATTGCTTTCTTCTGAATTTCATTGAAGAGTTTAAGGAGTATTGTCATCAAATCTTCTCTAAATTTCTTGTAGAATTCAGCTGTGAATCCATTTAGACCTGGGCTTTTCTTTGTTGGTAAGTTTTTAATCACATTTTCAATTCCAATAGCTGACATTGGGTTGTTCAAAATTGCTATATCTTCTTGGTTAAGCTTTGTTAGTTCATATATTTCTAGAAATCTGTCCATTTCCTCTGTGTTTTCCATTTTGTGTGAGTAGAAAATTTCAAGGTAGATATTCATGATCTTTTGAATTTCCATGGGATCTGTAGTAATTTCCCCCTTTTCAGTCCTTATTGTGTGAATTTGGGTTTTTTTCTTTCTTTTTCTTGATAAGGTTAGCTGGGATTTGTCAATTTTGTTTATTCTCTCAAAAAAAACAGCTTTTTGATTCATTAATTTTTGTATTGCTTTTTTAGTTTCAATTACATTCATTTCTGCTCAAATCTTTACAATTTCCTCTCTTCTATGAGCTTTGGGTTTAGCTTGCTCTTCTTTTCTAGAAGCTTAAGACGGAGCATTAGATTGTTTATTTGTGCTTGTTCTGTTTTCTTGATATAACAATTTATTGCTATATATTTCCCTTTTAAGACTGCTTTCATTGCATCCCATAGATTCCAGTATGTTGCTTCTATATTTTGATTGAATTGCAGGTATTGCTTTATTTCTTCTTTAATTTCATCTGTAGCCCACTTGTTGTTCAAATGGTTGTTATTTAATTTCCATGTTTTTGTGCAGGTTTTGCAATTTCTTTTGCCATTGATTTCTAATTTCAGTGTGCTATGGTCAGATATTATGCATGGGATAATTTCAATACCTTTGCATTTATTTAAGAATGTTTTATGGAATAATATATGGTCTATTTTGGAGAATCTCCCATGCACTCCTGAGAAGAATGTATATTCTGATGTGGTTGGTTGGAACACTCTGTAAACATCTACTAAGTCCAATTGCTTGTAGGTATGACTCAGTTCTATTATTTCTTTGCTGTCTTTTTGTCTAGTTGATCTGTCTCTTTGTGACAATGGGCTGTTAAGATCTCCTGTTATAATTGTGTTCTTGTGTATTTGGTTTTTCATGTCCATTAGTATCTGCCTTATATAGTTGGGTGCTCCTGTATTTGGTGCATATGTATTTATAATTGTTAGTTCTTCCTCTGGAATTTTTCCACTAAGAAGTATGTAGTAACCTCCTTTATCTCCTTTAATCTTTTTGGGTTTTTTTGGTTTAAAGTTCACATTGTCTGAGAATAGGATAGTTACCCCTCCTTTTTTCTGGGTTCCTGTTGCATTGAATACTGTTTTCCATCCTTTGACTTTTAATCTATGAGTTTCCTTTTGGGTCAGATGTGTTTCTTGTATATAGCATATTGTGGTATCATGTTTCTTGATCCATTCTGTCAATCTATTTCTTTTGATAGGTGAATTGAGGCTCTTTATGGATATCACTGATATGTACTGGCTCGAATTTGCCATTTTATTTTCCAGTTGTTTGCTTCCTGCTTTTCCCCTTATTTAATTGCTTATCCGGCCTGTTAGTTTCTTTCTGTTGTTGTTTTGGGGATTGTAGTCATTTTTATCTCTGTCTAGTATGTCTTTCAGTACTCTTTCTAGAGTTGGTTTGTGGACATGAATTTCTTCAGTTGTTCTTTTCATGGAAGTATCTTGTTTCTCCATTATATTTGAATGAAAGTTTTGCTGGGTGCAACAGTCTGGGTTGAAAGTTGTTTTCTTTCAGGGCTTGAAATACCACACTCCAAGCTCTTCTTCACTTGAGGGGTTGTGCTGAAAAATCTGCCATGATTCTAATGGGCTTTCCTTGATAGGTGAGTTGTGTCTTTTCTCTGACAGCTTTTAGTATTGTTTTTATGCTGTATGTCTGAGATCTTAATTATTATGTGTCTAGGTGTAGATTTATGTTGATTGAGACTGTTTTTTGTTCTATGTGCCCCACTTATCTGCATATCAGATTTTTTCCCCATGTTTGGGAAATTTTCTGCTATTACTTCTGTGAATATTTTATCCATGTCATTCACATTGACTCCTGCATCTTCACTAATGCCCATTAATCTTATATGGTTGCTTTTGGCATCATCTTGAAGCTTCTCGATTGTCATTTCATGTTATTTTGTTGTTTTTAAAAGTTCTATCCTTTCATGATCACTAATTGCAATCCTGTCTGCAAGGTCCGAAATCCTACCTTCAGCTTCGTTTAAGAGGTTTTGCACACTTTCAATATAATTTTTTGTTTCTTGGGTGTCTCTTTGAGTTTGTTTCATGAATTCTGCATGTTTTCTATGTTGTTCATTCAAGGTTTCAATCAGTTTACCATGCTTCTGTACTTTTTTCTCTATTTCTTCTTTAGCTGCATTCAACAACTCCTTTATATAGGTTGTTATTTCTATCATTACATGGGAGAGTATTTCTAATTTAATTTCCTCTATAGCCTCATGGAGTTGTTTTTTTATTTCACTTGCTATCTTTTCAGAGATTTCCAGTGTGTTACTTTTGAAGTCCTCTATTTCAGTCTCCTGTACTTGCTCTTGGTGCATTCAATGTTTGAGATTGCATTTTGCTTTTTCATTTTGCCCTTTTCACACTGCCTAATGTTTTCTGTGTGTAGGAGGGGTCACCCACACTCTTGTCAGACTCACCAAGGCCTTCCTTGTTATTTTTAAGAGATCTTTCCTTTCATGATCACATATTGCAAACTTGTGTTCAAATTTTGATAGTCTATCCTTAGTTTCTTTTAAGTAGTTTTGCCTGCTTTCAATGGAGTTTTTAATTTCCTCATAATCTCTTTGAATCTGCTTCATGTATTCTAGATATTCTTTATATTCTTTATCGAAGGTTTTCCTCTTTTTTTGTGTGTTCCTCCTTTCTTCCATCTGTGTCTTCTTGATAGGTGCTTAGCATTTCTTTTATTAACCTACTTATATCTTGCTTTACCTGATTTAATATTTCAGTTTTGAGCTTGTCTACAAGGTCCCGAAGATATCTCTTAATGTCCATTGAAGTCATGTCTGATGTTGCATGTTTGCTGCCCTCAGTCTCTTTTGTTTTTCCCTCTCCTGGATCAGTGTTCCCAGGGTTTTGGGCTGGGGGCTTTTTCTTGTTTCTCTCTCTTGTCATGTTTTTGGTTTCTTCCATACAGGTGTATTTTGGAGGTCTCAGCCCCTTTCCTTGTTGGTTATGGTTCTTCTGAAGCACACTGGCAAGGGATTTCTGCCCTCTTCTATTTGCTCTTGTCATTGAGGTGTAAGAAAGGGTTGTGTATGTTGGCTCCTCCCCACAGGGCCAGTCAAACTCCAAGTGCCTTCACCAGGTTAGTGTGTGCTAGGTGTAGGGAATTGGTTTGGGATGGCTTATTGGGTCCCAGTCAGGTGTGTGACCCAGGCCTAGTAAATCCCATGAATCTTCTCTGGGGAGGGAGCAACCAACTGAAGTCACTGTTTTTCCTAGTTCAGTCTCCTCCTGCCTGATTCCAACATGTCACCCATTTGGTTGTGCCCTTCCTGTGGAGGGGGGTCTTATTCCCAGCACTGACTGTGGATTAATGAAGGTCTCTTTGCTGGCTTTGTTCTTGGTTGGGCTCACCAACCCCCGAGTTCAGCATGGCTGTGGCTCCTGTGAGTCGTGGTGGGAATGAGCCTGGGCAGCTCTGGGGGTCACTGCGGTCATGGCCAGTGCAAGTTTGGGTGGATTGGTGGGTCGCAGTGGAAAGCAACACGTCTGCTAATTTTAACTGTTCCAATTGTAGCCCTGAGACTGCGTGTTTGACGAGTTTTTTTCATTTTAATTTTTTCTTGTGTCAAGAGGATCCATCTCCCTCTGTCTGGATCTCTCTAGGATGTTTTATTCTGGCATATGAGTTGTTTCTCCCCAGGAGGCTCTGTATTTTGTTGCTCACTGATCAGCCATCTTTAGCTCCTCCTCTAGTTACTGATTTTTAAAAACATATAGATCAATGTTTTCAAATTTGAGAGTTAGCCTAAAGAGAATTTTCATGAAGTTCCAAGACTATGTCTATTTATTTCAATGGAAGAAATATTACTTTAAGAAATGAAGTTTGTGTTCTACAAGTAAAATTGTTAAAATATGAATTGTCTTTGCAATTAATCATTTTGTAACAGGTAAGATAGTTTTTATATTGTCTTCACAATGAACACTCACCATTTAAAATTCCTCACAAAACTCCTAAGCTTCTAAGAATTCAGCCAGGCCTGCCCCACCTTAGTTTGAGAAAACTTACAGCAGCCATGAATTTATTTCTGTATGAAAGAATTCCCAATCACAAATGGGACTGTGCAGTTCCTAAAGACATTATCCATCACCCCCATTTCCTTCTGTGTAGAAATTCCTACTTCATAAAGAAGTAGGAATTCCACATTCCATTGTCTGACTCTGCCCTGTGTGTGAATGGCTGATGTCATATGCACAAGCAGGGACCTCAGCTTTGTTTTTCATGTGCTTTAAACTCCTTGCATTCTCACATTTCACACACCACTGGGGCAGGCTGACTGCCACTGTCCCACCCAGAGACCTCTGTTTCATCTAGTTACTGGCAAATGACAGAGCTCTGAGGCCTGGGAAGAGCTTGGTCTCTGAGGCTGTTGGCTGCCAGAAATCTCACTCTGACCTTCATATTTAGCTGCTTGCCACGTGGTGTCTCAAGAGGCCTGGGATCATTTTCTGTAAGAATTCAGCAGGATTTTATTAGTGTCAAGGGTCTAAGGGAGCCACTTGGCACCGCCACAATACACATTCTACTTTAGCATCATGGGGAAATGGAGCAAATCAGAGGAGGCCTGAACTAATCTAATAAGAACAAAGCAAGGAGGTGATTGGCTAGCATTCCCTATAAAAACCTTGGAGTTGGGCCAGGGATTTAGCTCAGTGGCACAAAGTGCCTGCCTTGCAAGCGGGAGGTCATGAGTTCAATCACTGATTAAAAAAAAACCTTGGAGTTTAAAGGGCCTATACTAGGACTGATCCAGAATGTGGGACATGAATTTCAGGGTAATACTTGTTATTAGTCATGTTTGGTTCCTATTAAAAATTATCATTTCAAGAATACTAATCATTAAAAGTCTTATAGAAAATTGTAGTTGCATTGCTAGTGGGAACAGTTCAAATTTTTGATGTAGTCTTCCAGTGATAGGGTGGCTAATGATCTGTCCTCCTCCACGTTGTTTATTAATACCTTCCAAATGAGCTACAGTGATGTAAGACAAGCTTTCAGACTCAGATCAACTGGCTTCACTCTCTAATACTGTTCCTATGTGACTATACACATGTTAATACACTTGTTTTACTTTTATATCCTGTAAAATTTAGAAATAATATTAATAAATCCTCCTTTTGCAAGGCTTTTATGAGGATTAAATAAGACAAGTAAAGGCTTAAACAGTACCTAGAATATGGTTAATATCCTCAGCTTTTAGTTATTACTGTTACAATACTGCTATACTTCATTAATTCTAAGACATTATTTTTCTTTCTCGTCTCTCTCTCTCTCTCTCTCTTTTTTTGTACCAGGGATCAAACTCGCAACCTTGCACTTGCCAGGCAGGCTTATATACCACCGAGCTAAATCCCCAGCCCACTTTTTCTCATTTTTAATTTCCATGTAGGTAGGATGTAAACTATAGTTGATGTTGTGGAATGGCTCTAAGCAAGAAGCTCTTTTCTGTCTTGGCAATATATAAAATAGATGTAATTTAAGCTGGTGGTATAGTTTTATATGGGGAAGTAGTTTTTCCCCCTACTTTCATATTTCCTTCTATGTGAAAGAACAGCGTTTAGTCCTAATGCTTCTGGCCTGCCTCTAGGGCTCCCTTCCTCCTGCCTACCAGAAGGCTGCCTCCCAGCTGAGGAGTGTGTGTGTGTGTGTGGGGGGGGGAGACCCACCCTTCCCCACCTGCTGATCTATTCACAGAAACTTCGGTCACCCTTGTCCCCACCCTGTGGGGAGTGGCACAGTTGCAGCATGGGGTTGAATTGAATCCAGTGGAGCAGCAGGCTTCAGGTCATTTACAGAGAATCTGAAGAAACAGCTAGATGAAATTAATTTTGGTAGTGAGCCATGTGCTTAGAGGAAAGCTCAGTTCATAGGCTCTTGAGTTTGGTGGTTTGGTGCAGTCTGTCTGAACAGCTGTGCAGTTAGCTTTTAACTGTTGAAACCAAGCCAAGCTCTCCCGCTTCGGTTATGTGGTCTGGAGAACTCACTGCTCCCTAAAGAGGATTATCCACAGGAAAAGCGGCTCTTTTTATGAAGGTGAACGGCAAATGCCTGGAACCCACAGTTGGTTTAAGAAGACAGCCAAGAGAAAACTGGAGGACAAACCAGATGCTGCCCTTGCTGTCCTCAGCAAAGAGATTGTTCCCCAGTGGTGGCTTTTCCAGGTAGGCTGTAGCCGTCCTTAGTTCACACAGGCCTCCTGGGTTAGTGGGCACATACCAGTGGGCCTGAGCTTACTAGCCAGAGGAGCTAAAATTGTAATCTAATTACAGGGGGAAAAAATCTTTGGATGTTATTTTCAGGCAGCATGTTTTTTGCTGCTTTAAAAATGTAATTCAGCTGACAGATGTACAGGCAGGTACACATGTGTATGTGACTGCAGACAGTTTCAGCTAAGAGTCCCGGACCTGGGTGGGGAACACTAAAAGAGCTACTCCAACTCTATTCTGCATGTGTGAAGCAGGAAGGTAGGGCATGCTTGGGAAAGCAGGCATGACCTGCTGCCTGCAAAATCCCAGGACACTTGCACAGAACACTTCCCAAGCCCTGTGTGTGAACTTCTCCCCAGAACCTGAGTAAGTTTTTGATAGGATGACCTCAATGTAATACCAGTGGTGGGAAATAAAAAAGGTCAATCACCAGGAAATGCCCAACCTACACTATAGGGTGTATTTTCCCCCCTTTTTGGTACTTTTACTTGGTTCAAACTCATTCTGCAGAGCCTATTTTTCCTACCTTTAATAAATATGAAACTGTGCCAATTTACCTTTGTTTCCACTAATTCTTTGCTAGAAATCACCTTTAAAAGGAGACTCCAGCAACCCAAAAACCAGTAACACCTAGGATCAAGGAATGAAAGAGCTAACCTCGTGTTCACAGAATTTGTGCACAGATCTAGGAATCATTCCCTCCTGCGTGATCTCACTGTGGTCTGGATTATAAACCAAGGATCTGAGAACTAGTCACCTGGAAACAAAAGCTATTAGAAATGACTCTGCCATGGAAGGTAAAGAAGACCAGTTCACAACAGATTGTGAATGTTATGTCACTTCCTGGAGCCTACATTCAGCTCAAGCTTGGAGCAGTAGGAAGGGAAAATGTGTACGCCAGTGGAAAACCATGTCACCTCTAGACTTGTACAACCCTTTGTGGTCATCTGATTTTACGAGGCCTGTTTTACAACTCTGTAAGTTGAAAATGATTGATAATAATCAAAGCAGTTCTTGTCTATAAACATGGAAATGACACCTTTATGTGGAAGAACAGCCATCAGTCTCCACCTTCCCACTTTCCCATCCCATGCCGAAGCAGATTTGAACATTTCATGCACTCACTTCAACATTCCTTACTTTGTAAGTTTCTATGCCTCCTTGACTTTTTTGAATCAGTTGTCTTGTTCCTGCATTTAATTGATACTAAAAGTAACCTTTCAGATGTGTCCATTTTATGAGTCATGATTTGTTTCTTTTGAAAATATGCCTTTTTTCTTTTTTAAAAAACTAGTTTATTAATATACAGTTATAGTATACAACGTTCACATTACTCGTGGGAAGCTGGTACCCATATGTAACACACCCTAATTCTTTTTCATCCCCTTTCCCTTCCCTTTTCCCCATCCCTTGATCTCCCTATCTTTAAAAATTTTTTGTCCATGTTTTCAGTAAATAATGTTTACAGTCTTTGTGTGGAATTGGTACATGAATATAACATGTCCAAATTCCTTTTTTTAAAAGTTTTATTTTAGAGAGAATAAAACCAAGCAAAACAAAACAGAATAAAGCCAATCAAAACAAGACAGGGTAAGTGGCACAGGATTTCAAGACAAGATAGTAGGAAATCAACAATGGTTATCGTAATGCCTCTTGTTGTCTTCAAGATAGCTGCCCACACCTTCAGGCATACTAAAATCAAACAAAACAGAAACCGAATAGAACCAATAAAAACAAAACAATGAATGCAAGACTTCAAAACATGATAATAGTAAACCCAAAATGGCTACCATAATATATCTTGTTATCTTTGAAATAGCTGCGCATGCCATCAGATATAATAAAATCAAACAAGACAAAACAGAATAAAACACAATCAAACAAAGCACTGAAAATGATACAGGACAAAACATGGTAATAGAGAAATAACAAAGGCCACCACCTTCAGAAGGAGATCCCTATATATGCTGCATTGTGTATTGTTATCCTCTGAACAGATCATCAGACTGCTTGCTTTAGGCCTGCAAAGTCAGTGACACAGTAAATACTACAAGCGTTAAATTGTATTTTACCTCATTAGCTGTCATTACAGCCTGTGTTTCTCTGGATCAACCGGTCACTTCTGGGGTGGGGGGACTTGGCTGTGGCTCTTCCCCAGTCAGCTTGCACATGATGCCAACTCACAGAAGGTCTTAGCTTCTTGTTGACTTCTTGTTCTCCTCCCCCATAGTCTGCAAATGGCACAGGAGAGGGCTGGTGTCTGGGTCTCCCCAGTCATCCTGCCCCAAATTCCTTTTTATCATCCCTTATTCCTTCTTTCTCTCTCTTCTCACCATTTCTTGATTCTCTTCCCCTTTGAGAACTATCTCCTGACTTCCTATGCTCTAGTTGGTATTTTGCTCATTAATTTTACTCTGGGTTTCCCCCTTTGTTTTCAAAACACTAGAAACACAAGATTCAAATAACAATTTAGGAAGTTTCAAATATACTAGAGAAGAAAGAAACATCTCTCAAATGAGACTAGATAATACCTCAAATATACTAGATAAGAAAGAAACATATCTCAAATGAGACTGGAGATGCTGCTAGGATAAATCTCTAAAGACTTTTCTATGAGAGGAGGCAGTGTATAGAGGTGAATTTTTCTCTCAGTCTGGAAAATAGAAGGTTAAAAATCTCTGACCAAGAGGTATTTCTCAATTTTGAGTTGATAGGGTATTCCTCTGCACAATTGGCATAAATTCTGTCAGACTGCATAGATCAAATAAAGAAGGAATCTCCTTTGCTCAGTGGGAAAAATTTTCTTTTTCAGTGCTGGGGATTGAGCACAGGGTCTAGTGCCACCAAGAAAAGTGCTCTACCTTTAAGTTATATGCCCTGCCCTCCTCAGTATTGCTGTCTTTGCTGTGGTCTTTGACAACCCTTTGGTTTAGAGTTTTTACTAAGCACTGAGTTCTGGAAATATAATTTTGTTCTGGGATAACTGCCCTAGGACCTGAGGATGCAGTGGTTTTCTCAACTTGGGAGCTGTGGAGCCAGTTCTCTGATATGCTTATATGTCTTGTTTTTTTTTGGACTTTTTTTCAAGGGTGGTTTGTGAAAGTTATAATATTAAGTAATGCCACTTTTAAAGAACTGCACTAATTCTGGCAGGGGACAGCTTAAACTATAGCTGCTGAAACAATCATATCTAAGTTGGAGAACTCCTCTATCCAAATTGAACAAGATAAGAAACTGAGGAGGGTACAGTTTTTTAAAAACCTTTCTATTAGTATATGTTTGCAGTAATAATGATCACATTCATTCTTGGGAACTGGTACATGTATGTAACAGATCTCACTTTTTTTTCTTTTCTCTATATCCTCCTTTTATTTTGCCATCATTGGATTCATTTGTTTATAAGTCCTTATAAAGTTAATTATGTATACAAATTAATAAACAGACTAATAGGCAAAAAACAGTTTTGAATTATAATACTTTAACTTTTAATACTGAAGGGCAAAGTAAACTGATTCTGGACTTTTAATTCCTTTAGGCCAGATTATTTGGAATCACCTTGTAAGCAGTACTTAATTTTTGGTCTTCAATTGTTCTATGCAAACTGTTAACAAATGAGGGTTTATATTTATCTTTCTGTAATGACCATTTTCTGTTGAACTATCTTAATATTATTATCACTGCAAAACTCTAATAACTTATGTTGACCAATGAGGCTGCTCAGAATTCTTTATCAGAAACAGAACAGGTAGTCAACTTTTAAGATTGGGTAGAAAGTGGCCTTGGACTTAATTTATCTATTGCACTCTGAAGGTGTCTTTAAGAGATTTTTGGGGGGGTCGATAAAAACTGCCCACCAGGATCATATTCACAGGCAAAGAAGTTAGTATTAGAAAGCTCTTATGAGGCATACGGCTGATGTTGGCTTTACTCAATTCATTCCTTGTGGTTTTCCTCACAATTTCCAACTTCCTGGCTTTCCAATATCCTGGGGTCTCTACTGTACTGGTTTCAATTTCACAGTTTCACACTCTGTCCTCTCAGAAGCATGCTGTCTGGCCTTCCAAGTCTCTTTCCATAATCTGAATAGAAGTGTCCTTGATCCTACAACTCTTGAATTCTGCATGTGTATAAAACCAAGGTCTGTTGCCATCTAAAAAGCAGCCAAGCCTTTTTGCATTTTGTTCATGGTTGCAGGAGCATCCAAGTGCCTAGCTGGCTGGGAATGGCAAATTGATTCGTGAAGATCAACTCCTTAGGCAGTGCTTTTTGAACAGTGCCTGAAGGCTCTCTTCTCAAAACACAGCCTTTGATTTTTTTCAATCTTGAATCTTCAGAGATGGGACCGTGATGGTTCCTCACATGCTCTTAGGCCATTTTTCCTATTGTCCTGTTTCCAAAGTATTTAGTTTCTTTCTAAAGCTAACCTTTCACAACCACATTCTCCTCTGCTCTATCTTTGCAAGTGGCAATTTTATTGGAGCAACTTTATTGGAGCTCAAAACTTCTAAAATTATTCAGTTTGCTCTTGATTCTCAGGTGGACAATGGCTAAAAGTTTCCAACAGTGCCCAAACCATAGCCTGAATGTTTGGTTGCCTTAAATTTCTTTCCACAAGATTCATTAGTCACCTCCTATAATCTCAGGCTCCCACAAAGTCCCTGGGCAGGAGCAAAATGTGTGAAAATTTTCTGCCAGAGCACAACACACATGGCCTGGATCCCATTGCCAATGGAGTCATTCTTCCCAGCTGAAACCTCCTGAACCTAGTCTTCACTGGTTGCATCACTGTCAACATCCTGGTATAAAAGTGAACCACAATCTTCCACTAAACTTGGTTTACATTATTCTAGGGCTTTGGCTGGCATCTCCAAATCTTGACAAACTCCTCCTGTGAAACAATTCCAACATGTTCTGAATCACATAGGTAGCACCACAGCAATGAATCCATTTCTCTGGCACCAAAATCTGTTTTAGTTACTTCCTTATTGCTGGAACACAATACCATGCCTGACACCATAACTTAAATAAAGCAAGGTTTATTTTGATTGC
The DNA here is from genome assembly GCA_004027455.1 of Hydrochoerus hydrochaeris. NCBI lineage: Eukaryota > Metazoa > Chordata > Mammalia > Rodentia > Hydrochaeridae > Hydrochoerus > Hydrochoerus hydrochaeris. Next base: position 106,625 of record PVLA01002350.1, on the reverse strand, counting down.
AAGTTTGTAGAGGTTTCAGTCCATAGTTGACTGGATCCAAGACATTTGGCACATCAGAAGGGAAGTGCTCATGGGATGGTCAGCACAGAGAGACCAAGGGAAGAATATGGGAAATATACCCTCTGGGTCTCATCCTCAGTGACCCACCTCTCCTACCAGGCTCATCTCCCAACATTACATTTAACCATAAACCCATTGATGAACTAATTCACTAATAAGCCTTATACCATCATGATCCAATCACCTCCCTCAAACCCCACTTATGGCTGCATGGCCCCACCTATGAGGGTGTGTGGAGACATCTAGATCTAAATAGTAACAAATAATATCAAATATAATGGGATGCTGTGTAAATAGTTGGTACACTGTATTGAGTAGGGACTAAGATGAGAAGACTAATAGTACCAATTTATCAAAATATTTTTCAGTGCATTGTTGATTGAATGTGTGAATATGGTACCCACAGATACAGAGGATTGACTGTAGTAAGTACCAACAGTTCACCTTGATCTATTCCAGGCACATTCGTGTTTATTTAATATACAAGTTAGACACAATCTTCTTTAATGTAAAATAATCCAGAGCCCAGAGCCAGGTACAGGGCTGTAGTCCTAGCTGAGGAAGCTGAAGCAGGAGGATCATTTGAGCCCAAGACTGCAAGACCAACCTAAGCAATGTGGTGCAACTGCATCTCAAAAAAAGAAAAAGATTAGAACTCTAAGAATTAGCTCACTAATCTCAGAGATTACAGGAGAGAGGAGAGATGGTTTTGAACCACAGAAGGACTCATGTCAGCTATTTCCTTCCATCTCTAACCACAACACAGACTGGTATGTACAGCCAACTAGGGGATTTCTTCATGGTAATATTATAGCATTTTTGTCATACACAGGGTAAAAAAAAAAAAACCAGCTTAATTTAATTGTGAAATACTTGAAACATCTAGGTTTAGAAGAAGTACAGAATATCATGTGATAGCTTCAGTTAATTTGAAAGCATATATGACTAACTTTCTTTTCAGGGTCTGTGGCTTTGAAGAACATTTTCAAACATGTGACAAGTCAAAAGAATAAAATGACATTGTAACCATTCTGGATGAGTCTGAGAATGCAAGCTTTCATTTTAGTAAATTAAGGTTTAGAGTACACAAAATAACAGGCTACTGAAGAATGTGGGCCAGAATCTAGCCCATTCCTGCTTATTTAAAAAATATTGATATCTTAGGATTTAAGTCTGCCATTTTAGTTTTTATATATTATTTTTCTTGTTTTTTTCAGTTCTCTGTTTTCCTTTTCCTATCTTCTGTGTGTTACAGAAAATTTTTAATATTCTGTTGTGATTTATTTAGCATTTCTTTGATATTTGTTACCTGCTCAAATATTCTTATAGTGATTGTCGAGTTATTATACAATACATACAGAAATTGTCATAGTCTACTGGTGTCAACTTGTTTCTACTTCATGTGAGGTATAAAATCTTACTACTTTTAAGTTCTTTGACTCTCCCACTTATAACTGTCTTAAGCATTTCTTCTATGTATATGTTTATCATAACATGTTATAAATTTTGTTTCAACCACCAGGCATAATTTAGGAATTCAAAAGAAAGAAAGTGTTACAGATTAAAAACTGGTGGTCAACAATGCCAGCTGGATTAAATCAGCATGATGCTGAGCATAGATGGTCCACCTGAGGAAAGGTGCCAGCATAAATAGAGCATGGAAAGGAGAAGCAATGCATTGTGGGTTCTCCTACATGTTGCTGTTTGAGCCACTGGTTCCCCTGGAGGAGCTCGTCATGACTAGCTCCCCCAGTGTGAGTTCGACCATTGTCATCAGAGGAGCTTGGATCTGTGTTGCTGAGAGTGGCTGTGGTTCACTTTGGAGGAGCTCTGGTCCTTACATCAAACATCACTTCCTGGCTCCAGAGGGGAATACGTGTGCCATTTAATCTCCAAGACAAACTCTTCATGCTGGCTTTCTGGCATGTACTCAACTGTTCTTATTGTTGAAGGAGCTTGGGACCTCTGTGTCACTAAGGATGGCTGTGGTGATTTTCAGGACAACCCTGGCCTATATAATGAGTGTGACTTCTCGACTTCAGTGTAGAACCCTCAGCCTACAAGCACAGCTCCTTCACCCTGCTGGCATAGACTTTCTAGCTTCTGCCACTGGCATTTGGGTCTTCCTAGCACAGATCCATAAAACAGACTGGCATGAGTCCTTCTCATGGGTTCTAGACCTCCAGATGGACTCGTGGGAGGTATTGTCATGGGTTTTCGTCTGGACTCATGTAAGATATTGCTATGGGATTCAGGCCCTTGGCTGAATATTCTGTCCTTAGTGTTGTGGATAGATTTCCTGCACTTTCTTGTGTTAACTCTGGGTTACCATCATAAAATAATTGTATAAATTCTGTGTCCTGATTCTAATTGTTCTCCTCACAAACCCTGACTACACCAGAAAGTCTATTGTATTTGCCCGTATTTTTTTTTTTTCTGTTAGTCTTTATTCCTTTTTGGAATTCTAAGATTTCTTCTTTTATCATTTTCTTTATTTCTCAAAAATTTATTGTCAATTTTTTTTTAAGAGTAAGTATGTTAGTGAAAAGTTCTATTTCCCTTCATCTTGAAACTGTGCTGGCTGGGGATTTACCCCAGCTGCACAAGCGCCTGCCTGGCAAGCTCAAGTTTATGAGTTTGATCTCTGGTGCAAAAACAAAAACAAAACAAAACAAAAAAAGCGAGAGAGAAAAAGAAAATGTCCTGATTTTCTTTTCATTTCTGAAAGATATTTTTTCTGGGCTAACAGTTCTTAATAGAATTTGAAATATTGTAACCACTTCCATCTGACTTCCATGATTTCTGATGTGAAATCTGATGTTTCTGGGAAATCTGATTGGTAATGCATCACTTTTCTCTGGCTATTTTTAAGATGATGTTTCTTGGTCTTGATTTTTATTTTAAAGAGAATAAATCCTAACAAAATAAAACAGAATAAAGCCAAACAAAACAAAACAGTGATAGTGGTACAAAACTTCAAAACAGGATAATAGAAAATCTACAGTGGCTACCATAATATTTCTTGTTATCTTCACAATAGTTGTCCATATCATCAGACATAGTAAAATCAAATAAAACAAACAGAATCAAACCAATCAAAACAGAACACTAAATAAAGCAAGACAATAAATTGGAGCAAAACTAAACAGAAAATATTGGATTTCCAAAACAAGACAGAAGAAAATTCCCCATATTTGCTACATTGCACATTGTTATCCTCCTAATAGATGCTCAGACTATTGAGAGCAGTGATGCAGGAAACCTTCAGGAACCTGATCTCTGTAGGACACAAATGGTGAGAGAAAGCAAGTGAAGACAAATACAGAAATCCTGGAAATTTTTTTCAAAGTCAGATTGTGAAGAGTGAATATAAAGAGGAAGGTAGTCAGTGTAGAAAAATCTACAGATCTCCAAATTGTTAGTCTACAGATAAAACTTTAACCAAAAAAACTGGACTACTGTAGGGAAGTGTTTAAGGAAGTCCTCATCATTCACCCCAAAATGTGCTCCTCAGACCTCACAGTGGAAACAAATTGTATGAGAATCAGGAACAGGTAGAAAAGTCATATAAATACAGGCAAAACGAACACTTACTCTTCCCCAGTGCTTGAGAAGCTTGAAAAAAACATGCACTGGAGAGAAACCGCACGAATGCAAGCAATGTGGGAAAGCCTTCGTTCACTACAGTGTACTTCATGTACATGATAGAATGCATTCTGGTGAGCAACCATATATGTGCCAGAAATGCAGGAAAACATTTTCACATTGCACTTCCCTTCAGACATATGGAAGAATTCACACTAGAGAGAAGCCTTGTGTGTGCAAAGAATGTGGGAAAACATTTGCACATTGCACTTCCCTTAAACTACACAACAGAATTCACACTGGAGAATGTGGCCAGGCTTTTGGGTCACAAGTGCTCTTCGTGTTCATGAAAGAACTCACATCGGTGAGAAGCCCTATGTGTTCACAGAATGTGAGAAAACATTCACGTGTTGTACTTCCCTTCCAGTGCACAGAAGAATTTATTTTGGAGAGAAATCTTATGAATGTCAAGAATGTAAAATGCCTTCAGAATGTCCAATAGCTTTCAGAAACATAAAAAGACTCACAGTAGAGAAAAACTATGTGCATGTAAATAATGTGAGAAAACCTTTGAATGTCCCATATACTTTGAAGTACATGAAAGAATTCATAGTGGTGAGAATCACTGTGTATGTCATGACTGTGGGAAAACATTCATTTATCCCAGTTCCTTTAGAGTACATAAATAAGTTCACACTGGAGACACTCGTTATAAATGCAAGCACTGTGGGAAAGCCTTCAGAGGTTCCAGTCATCTCAGACATGAAATGACTCAGCCCCAGGTATATAATTCCCTACCCTTCAAGTATGTGAAATAATTCATAGAGAAGAGGAGCCACATAAAGCTAAGCAGTGTGGGAAAACTACTCATACATTCCGGTTCCCTTTAAGTACATCAGAGAGACCCTTATCTATCAACAATGTGCTATTCTTCAGTTTTTCTAGTACTTTTCAAATATGTAAAAGGATTTATATTGGGTGAAAAACTTACCTATATGAGCATTACAGCAAAATCTTCCTTTGTTCTGCTAAGTATTAAAGACAAGAATTTATAGTACTCAAGAATCCTGTAAGCAATAAAGAAAAACCTCCAGATGTTCCAATGTCCTTCAAAAAAATGAAAAGATTCAGAAAAGACTTTATATACATAAAAAAGCCTTAGCTCATTCTACTTCTCTGAATACATCTCACTTCTGTTAATTATATGAAAAGAAATGTTAAATATATGATGGCAAAACCTTCATTGTTGTGTGAAACGTATGAGAATGCATAGTGGAGAGAAGTGGCATCATTTTAGGGGATTGGGAAGCTTATTTATCTTTCTTCTATTCACAGATCTATTGAATAAATATGTAAAGAAATCCCTTAAGTATATTACTTTTTCAAAAGACTTTACTTGGCCCACAGGAAAGAATTAACACTGGATAAAATTCTCTGCATGTCAAAAATATCAGTTGGCAATTACTACAGATACTGTCCAAGACCACTGAAAATTCATCCCATAAAATTCTATGAATGTAAGTAATACAGTGTAAAGAGAATGATGTAATGTAATTTGGGTAAAATACACCAGAAGATACTCCATCTGAAGGAGATGGAAAAGATATACATTGTCCTTGTCAGTTGCTCCTTGTTAAAGTTCATCTCTGCATTATGGATATTTTACTCTTGAAAATAAACATAAACATTTTTGATAAGTAATATTTAATCAATAGTATATGAGTTGTGTGTAGATTCCCCTCCCCTATGTACTGGAGATTGAACCCAGGATGCTTCTACAACTCATCTACATCTGTAATTGTACATAACATTTACTATATTTGTATATTGATATATTTTGATTTATATATTTGTATATTAATCATATATATAAAGATGTATGTAATTTTGACACAAAATCTTGCTAAATTGACCAAGCCAACCCAAAACTGTTAATCCTCTTGTTCCAGTTTCCCAGAGTTGGACTTACTGTTGTGTGCTACTGTGCCTTGCTTGGTGTAGGAACTTTTATTTTTCTCAAATTCTCAACGATCAAGGATTATTCTATTGATGCAACAAGGCAAGCTTGTCCACTTTTTTTCCAGTTCTTGGGATTGAACTCAGTATCTCTCACATGCCTAGAAGAGGCTCTGCTAATAAGCCACATTGTTTGCATTTGTATTTTTATTTTGAGACATTTTCACTTAGTTGTCCAGGTTGACAGTGAACTGTTTCTTCTGCCTTAGCACCATGATTAGCTTGGATTACAGGTGTGCTCCATCACTCTGAAAAGTACGTGTATGTTTCTTCTTGTATATAATCCATCTTTTAAAATAGAAAACAGGAGTCTTCAGTGTGACAGTATAGGCAGTGCTCATGTCTGTGGTAGACAGGACATGTGTTTAATCTCGAGCATGAAAATGCAACTTTTGGCTGCGTGTTTTGCTATTCAATTTTCCTTCAAACATTTATCTATTCTTTTAGCTAATTTCCAAACTAAATATTATAAATGATGTGTGAAAATTCAAGTTTATAATTTTGGCAAATTTTATTTGTCATTATGAGTCTTACCATGTAACAGTTCCTACATAAGTGATTATGTTTTTTGCTCAGAAATTTTGAACATATTTTCTCATTCATAGTACAAAACCAAAAAAAGAATGTTTGTGTGAAGTCCTTACCAAAGACCACCGTGAACATCCCCTTTGTCACATAGGGTGGGATGTGCTAATCTATCTAAGAAAAAAATTAACATAGCACTTATCTCTGCCACAATGAAGCATTAGTCTTTGAAATTGAAAGACATTTCCTCCTAAATGTATATCATTTTATCATTGTAGCTCAAAAAAATCAAACCATCAGAAATTGATCACCTTTGCCCTTAGCTCTAATACTTTGACAATCTCTAATGAGTGTAATATTTTTAGATAAACTGTGAGAGTAGAAATCTAGGATGTAGAAATCTATTGCAGTTAAGCTTTCAAAACTCAAAAGACAAGGTTTTGATGATAATTTTTGAATGCACTTATGCCAGCATTGTAAGTAAAAAACATACAGAATTTAGTATGAATGATCTTAGTGCTATGTGCTCTGAATCTAAAGCTGTGAAAGTTGTAAATCTAAATAAAGTTGGATTTTCGCAAAAAAAAAAGTTTGTGGGCCTGGGGATTTAGCACAGCAACATAAGTGCCTGCCTTGCAAGCATGCCATTGTGAGTTCAATTCCCAGTATCGATAAAAAAAAAAAAGTTTGTTTATAATGTGTCTTGGTGGGAATTCATTTAGACTTATACTATTTGGAACTTATGTAACTTGTTAAACTTGTAGGTTTATCTCTCTTCTAAAATTGGAATATTTTCCAGTCGTTATTTGTTTGAATATCTTTTTATTCTCATTCTTTTTTTTTTCCTTCCAGGACCCCAGTGACCTAAGGTATTAGATATTTTATTACCGGCCATGACCTGCACAGATCTTGAGGTTCTTGGAGTGAAGGACCACAAGGGATGAGAAAATAAAGAAGAGACAGAAGCTGGGGTCAGGGAGGATAAGAACTGCCTCCTTACTCTCCAATGGGAGGATAAGAACTGCCTCCTTACAGTAGGGGCATTTATTTAAACATTTAGCAACACAAAGTCATGTGGTACCCCTTTGCCTAGCAACACATTGCTTGGATTATCTTGGGGCTTGGTGTTTTCTGGGCTGAAGCAGCTTCTTCACATGGCTTGCCCTGGGCACTCTTTGTTCTCCAACTGATTAATTTCCAGCTTCAATGACTCCCTAAAATTATGGATCTATTGGTAATTTAATTTTGGCAATCTATTTTTTTTCAGTGTACCTTTATGAATGGATTAATGCCATTATTTCAGGAGTCAGTTTTTTTTGTTTAAAAAGAATAAATAAAGGAGATATTTGGCCTCCTTATGCAAGCAGTTGTGTTTTTTTATCAGCCCTCTCTTTGCCTTTGAGGATGTTGTTTTTGCTGCTGATATTATTGTTGTCATTGAGACAGGATCTCACTATGCAGCTCAGGCTGGCCTTGAACTCATGGTTACTCTCTTGTCTCAGTCTCTGAAGTGCTGAGGTTATATGCATGCACCACCATGCCTGGCTTTTGCTTTGTCTTTCTGCCATAACGGGAGGCAGCAAGAAGAACCTCCCTGGTATCTGATCCCTCTCATTGACTTCCTAACCTTCTGGACCATCAACCAATAGATTTCCATTCATCAGATTATTCTGTCAGTGGTCTTCTGTTATGGCAGCCAAGAACAGACCAATACAACATCTGCTTGTTGTTTTTCCTCATTTAAATTGAGATTTTCCTGGCTTTGGTATCATAAGTAACTTTTATATTCTATACTTTTGTGTATTATAAGGCTGTGGGTCTTATTTAATTCTCATTTTTTAGCAGGCTTTCTCTGAAACCTTACCAGCAGAAGAGGCAGAACTGCCTGGTTACTGCCAGCAGAGGCAGAAATATAGATTCCCAGTTATCCCCACCTCTCCATTGGGAGAGGATGGTTCCTTACCACTCTGTGAGGGTGGCAGTAAAGGTCCCCACCAAGCTTTTGTCAACAGGTTGGAGCTGTACTGAACTGTCACAGCCCATATGGTTCTCAGATTCCTTAGGGTGAGGACTATGAAGGGCAGCAAGCAGGTGAAGAAATAAAGAGAGAAAGCTGGGATCTGGTGTAGCTCTCTCTCATGATGGGAGAAAAGGAACCCCTCAACCAATGCAGTGCATTTATTTACACATGCAGCAAGTTAGGGTCACATGAAACCCTGTTGCCTACCAATCTGCATGCAAGGCAGCCCGAGGGTTGGTGTTCTTTGGACTGGACCAGTTTGTTTAGCTGGTCCTTGCCTAAGGACCTCTTTGTTCTCTGGACCATCCTTGTTTCAGACTGCATAGGGGGATGATCTCCAGCTTCAGATGCTCCTTGAACAGCACTCAAATTTTCCTTATGGTGCTTGGCTGGAGTTAGGTAGTCACAACCAAAACTGTGCTCTCTTGCTAACCTGATGCTTTCTTGGGTTTCTTCTCTTGGTTTGTTTGTTTGGTGTCTGTGCCTACTAGTGTTCTGCCCTACAGTCTTCTTCAGCACTCAGTGCAGAATATATAAGGCAAAGAAAAAAATTCCAGAGAACTCAATGCCATGTTGTTTTTGATAGTCTAAAAACCCTGATTAGTCTGTACATTTATTTTTACCTTTCAGAATATTCTTCTATTTGTTCTACATGTAATGTCCAGAGGGCTTAGCTAGTCCTAGAGAAAGGAGTAGGGAGAAATGCATCCATTCCACCTTCTAGCTGAATTTCTTTAGCCTTTTTGACATACCCTCAGGGTTCAAATATTTTGAAATAACCACAAGCTCCTGAGAGTTCTTTAATATCAGTATATGGATTTCTGATTCTATCAACTAAATTCTAGTTGTTGTTTTTTACTAGTGGTATTAACTAGTAATTAATTAAATAAATTCCTAAATAATTGCTAATTAATTTAATTACTAGAAGTATTAATTTATAAACAAGTTTATGTTGATAGACCTACCTCCATATAATTTTCTTTCATTCAAATTAGATTTCACCAGATTGCTTTTGGTCAAATTTCTTTTCTTATAAAAATCAGAGTTTTGAGATCCAAGATGGCTGATTGATAGGTAGCATGATAGAGAGCCTCTCTGAGAAAAACAACTCAGATGCTAGAATCTAACCCCATGGAGAAGACCAGATGAATTCTCACAACCAAGAAGGAAAAAAGAAAAAGTAAATAAATAAAAAAAGAAGAAGCGTGGACTGAGGGCTGGAGCTGGGCATGCTCTGGCCACTGTACTGGGCATGTCTTAGAGTCGGGTGACTGACAATTGAGCTGAGGTCACATCCCCACAGAGAGTGGGAATTGGTGAGCTAGAGACCATTGGTGGGAGGAGGCACTGCAACAGGGAGTGGAAACAGTGAACTGAGCTGTGCAGACTTTGGTGAGTGCTGAGAACTGGATTCCCCAGAGCAGGATGAATGTCTAGACAACATATTGGATTTGGGCAGGACAGGCTTGAATCAACAACTGAGGCAGCATCATTCAGCAGCTCCTGGCCTAAAGAGGATTGGTGGGATCTGCTTGGGCTGGGCCATGCCTCTGATCAGGACTCAATAGCCTGGGATGATGCTGTCCCACAACTATGACATCTGCAGTGCACACACAAATATACTGAAGACACTCACTGGTTGATTGTTTTAGAGGGGAGGGGCTGGCACACATTGCCCAAGAGTGCACCTCTCAGATCAACAGCAAACTGGAGAGAGCACTATCCCCTAGCTGGTACACTTCAGAAAAACTGTAAGCAATACCAAAAGGTCCTGAGAACTCCACCATTCACCTGTCTGAAAGAAACCAGAAACATGACAAGACAGAGAAACAACAAAAAGCCTCCAACTGCTGACCCAGGGAAAATAAGTCCAGGAGAGGTAAATACAGAGGAGATTGAGGGCAGCAAACATGCAATATCAGACACAGCCTCATTGGAAATAAAGAAATACTTCTGTGACCTAATTGGCAAATTTAAATCTGAAATTCTAACTCTGCTGAAGCAAGATATAGAAGATTAATGAAAGAAATGCTGGGCACTCCTCAAGAAGACACAAATGGAAGAATGGAGGACCCAGAGAAAGGAGAGAAGCCTTTGGTGAAGAATATAAACAAAATCTAGAATATATGAAACAGATCCAAGGAAAATATCAGGAAATTAAAAACTCCATTGAAACCTGGCAAAACTTCTTGACAGAAACTAAAGGCAGACTTTCAAAACTTGAAGATAGATTTGGAATATGATCATGAAAGGGAAGATCTCTTAAAAATAACAAGGAACCAGGAATTAATAACAAAGGCTAGAAGATGACAAGAGGTTTTATAACTTAAGAATAAAAAACATGAACGAAGAGGCAGGGGCAAATACAAATGAAAGAAAAAGGCTATTCACAGAAATAATTAAGGAAAACTTACCAAGTGTAGGAAGTGATGTTCAGATAAATGAGGCATACAGAACTTCAGCCAGCTACAATCAAAACAGATCTATACCCAGACATATAATAATCAGGATCCCAAAAATCCATCACAAGAACAGAATATTAAAAGTGGTCAGAGAAAACAAACAGATTACCTATAAAGGAAAATTCATTAAAATCACAGCAGACTTCTGGATGCAAACTATCAAATCAAGAAGAGCTTGGGGACTTTGAGCCTGCTCCCAGGTGGTAAGACCATGCATTGCATCCGAGACCACCCAGGGTCACACATGGGGATGGGGCCCCAACTGGGCCATGCCCAGTGGCTGCCAAGCAGCCAGTGAGACCCAGATTCCAGCTTTGGGCCCTCACCATACACTTGAGCAGAATCCCAGCACACTGAAAAAACTTGGAATTTAGCTCCCAGGTGGTGAACCTTGGACTACAGTGGATTAACTGTGCTAGTGTGGAGAGTATGCCCCTAAAATAGAGGTGTACAGTGGGTAAATAGGGGCAGTAGTAAAGTCCCCTCCAAATAACTGTAAGACCTTGGTGAGTCTAAAAAGAGTGTGGGTGACCACCTCCTACAAACAGAAAACATCAAGCAGAGTGAAAATGACAGAACCAAAAAGCAAAATGCAGTCTCAAACATCTAGTCCATGAGAAGCAAGTGCAGGAGACATTGAAATAGAGGACCTGAAAAGTAACACACTGGGAACCTCTGAAAAGATAGAGAGTGAAATAACAAAACAACTCCAAGAGGCCATAGAGGAAATCAAATTAGAAGTACTCTCCCATGTAAGACAGAAATAACAACCTTAGTAAAGGAGTTGCTGAGCACAGCTAAAAAAGAAATTGAGAAAAAAAGTACAGGAATATGGGAAACTGATTGAAACCTTGAATGAACAATGTAGAAAACATGCAGAATTCATGAAACAAACTGAAAGAGACATCCAAGAGACAAGAAATTCTATTCAAACCTTGCAAAACTGCTTAAATGAAGCTGAAGATAGGATTTCAGACCTTGAGGACAGGATCACAATCAGTGATCATGAAAGGATAGAACTTTTAAAAACCACAAAGCAGCATGAAGTGACAATCCAACAGCTTCAAGATGATGCCATGAGCCACAATATAAGATTATAGGCATCAGTGAAGAGACAGGAGTCAAAGCAAATGATGTAACCAAAATATTCACAGAAGTAATAGAAGAAAATTACCCAAACATGGGGAAAGAATCTTATATGCAGATAAGTGAGGCATAGAGAACACCAAACAGTCATAATCAACATAAATCCACACCCAGACATATAATAATTAAGATCTCAGACATGCAGCATAAAAACAGAATACTAAAAGCTGTTAGAAAAAAGACACAATTCACCTACTAAGGAAAGCCCATTAGAATCACAGCAGACTTTTCAGCACAACCCCTCAAGTGAAGAAGAGCTTGGAGTGTGGTATTTCAAGCCCTGAAAGAAAACAACTTTCAACCCAGACTGTTGCACCCAGCAAAACTTTCATTCAAATATAATGGAGAAACAAGATACTTCCATGACAAAGAACAAGTGAAGAAATTCATGTCCACCAAACCAACCCTAGAAAGAGTACTGGAAGACATACTAGACTGAGATAAAAGTGACCACAATCCCCAAAACAGCAATAGAAAAAACCACCAGGTAGGATAAGCAATTAAATAAAGGGAAAAGGAGAAAGCATACAACTAGAACATAATATGGCAAAGTCAAGCCAGTACATATCAGTGATATCCATAAATGTAAATGGCCTCAATTCACCTATGAAAAGAGACTGACAGAATGGATCAAGAAACAGGATCCCACAATATGCTGTATACAAGAAACACATCTGACCCAAAAGGAAACTCATAGATTAAAAGTCAAAGGATGGAAAACAGTATTCCATGCAACAGGAACCCAGAAAAAAGCAGGGTAACTATTCTGATTGCAGAAAACATGAATTTCAAAACCAAAATGATTAAAAGAGATAAAGAAGGTCACTACATACTAGTTAGTGGAAAAATTCAAGAGGCAGAACTAATAATTATCAATTTATATGAACCAAATACAGAAGCACCCAACTATGTAAGACAGACACTAATGGACATGAAAAACCAAATACACAAGAACACAACTATAACAGGGGATTTTAACAGCACATTGTCACAAAGAGATAGATCAACTAGACAAAAATTCAACAAAGAAATAACAGAACTGAATCATACCTGTGAGCAATTGGACTTAGTAGATGTTTACAGAGTATTCCAACCAACCACATCAGAATACATGTTCTTCCCAGCAGCACACAAGATATTCTAAAAAGCAGACCATATATTATCCCATAAACATTCTTAAGTAAGTGCAAAGATATTGAAAATCATCCCATGCATAGTATCTGACCATAGTGCACTGAAATTGGAAATTAACGGCAAAAGAAATTGCAAAACCTGCATAAATACATGGAAATTAAACAACAACCTTTTGAACAACCAGTGGGCTACAGGTGAAATTAAAGAAGAAATAAAGCAATACCTACAATTCAATGAAAACACAGAGACAACATATTGTAATATATGGGATGCAATGAAAGCAGGCTTAAAAAGGAAATATATAGCAATAAATTGTCATATCAAGAAAACAGAACAAGCACAAATAAACAACCTAATGCTCCATCTCAAGCTTCTAGAAAAAGAATAGCAAGTTAAATCCAAAGCTCATAGAAGAGAGAAAATTGTAAAGATTAGAGCAGAAATCAATGCAACTGAAACTAAAAAAACACGAAGAATTAATGAATCAAAAACCTTGTTTTTTGAGAGAATAAACAAAAATGACAAAGCCCTAGCTAACCTTATCAAGAGAAAGAAAGAAAAAACCCAAATTCATGCAATAAGAACTGAAAAGGGGGAAATTACTACAGATCCCATGGAAATGCAAAAGATCATGAATATCTACTTTGAAAATATCTTCTCACATAGAGTGGAAAACACAGAGGAAATGGACAGATTTCTAGGAACATATGAACTAACAAAGCTCAACCAAGAAGATATAGCAATTTTGAACAACCCAATGTCAGCTATTGAAATTGAAAATGTGATTAAATACTTACCAACAAAGAAAAGCCCAGGTCCTGATGGATTCACAGCTGAATTCTACAAGAAATTTAGAGAAGATTTGATGCCAATACTCCTTACACACTTCAGTGAAATTGAGAAGAAAGCAATCATTCCTAAATCATTCCTGGAGTCAAGTATTACTCTGATACCAAAACCAGAGAAAGATCCAACCAAAAAGGAGAACTATAGACAAATCTCACTAATGAACATTGATGCAAAGATTCTCAACAAAATACTGGCAAATAGAATGCAGCAAATCATCAAGAAGATTATACATCATGACCAAGTGGGGTTCATTGCAGGAATGCAAGGATAGTTTAACATATGCAAATCAATAAATGTACACCACATCAACAGAGTCAAAAAGAAAAACCACATGGTCATCTCAATAGATGCAGAAAAAGCTTTTGATAAAATCCAACACAAGTTCATGATAAAAACCCTTCAGAAACTCAGATAATATGGTGTCTACCTCAACCTTATAAAGGCCATCTATGACAAACCAACAGCCAACATTATACTAAATGGACAAAAACTGAAAGCTTTCACTTTAAAATCAGGAACAAGACAAGGATGTCCACTATCACCATTCCTTTTCAATGTAGTTCTGGAAACACTAGCCAGGGCAATTAGACAAGAGAGAGAAATAAAAGGAGTAGAGATAGGAAAGGAAGAAGTTAAATTATAGAAGATGCAAAAAACTCCATTAAAAGACTACTAGAGGTAATAAACAAGTTCAGCAGTGTAGCTGGATACAAAGTCAATGCTCAAAAATCAATAGCATTCCTGTACACAAACAAAAAACTCACACAAAGAGAAATGATGGAAATATTGCTCTTTACAATAACTTCTAAAAAAATGAAGTATTTAGGAGTCAACCTAACTAAAAAAGTAAAAGACCTATATGATGAAAATTATACTACACTGAAAAAGGAGATTGAAGAAGATATTAGAAAATAGAAGGATATTCCTTGCTTTTGGCTAGGAAGAACCAACATTGTTAAAATGCATACTCCCAAAACTTATACAGATTTAACGCAATCCCAATCAAAATACCATGGACATACCTCACAGATCTAGAGAAAACATTCCTAAAATTCATTTGGAAACAGAAGAAACCTAGAATAGCAAAGGCAATTCTGGACAACAAAGGCAAGGCTGGAGGCATCTCAATTCCTGACTTGAATGCAAACTACAAAGCCACAGTGATAAAATCAGCATGGTACTGGCAAAGAAATAGACCTGAGGATCAGTGGAACAGATTAGAAAATACAAGCACAACTACAAAGACACTCAGCCACCTGATATTTGACAAAGGGGCTAAACATGTCCACTGGAAGAAGGACAGCCTCTTTAATAAATGGTGTTGGAAAAATTGGCTCTCCACATGGCGAAGACTGAAACTAGATCCAAGCCTATCACCATGCACAAAACTAAAGTCTAAATGGATAAAAGACCTAAATATTAAAACAGTAACACTAAATCTACTGGAAGACAAGGTAGGTAGAAGTCTTGGAGACATAGGGGTAGGGAGAGAATTCATGAACAAAACGCAAACTGCACCGGAAACACTTTAAAGAATCAACAACTTGGATCTCATATTATTGAAAGGTTTCTGCACTTCAAAGGAAATCACCAACAGAGTGAAAAGAAAACCCACAGAATGGGAAAGAATTTTAGTGAGCAACCCCTCAGACAAAGGACTTATGTACAGAATATATAAAGAATTTAAAAACATCAAGCTCCCCAAATTCAAAGACCCTCTCCAAAAATGGGCATCTGAGATGAACACACAGTTCTCAGAGGAAGATATACAAATGGCAAATAAATACATGAAGAAATGTTCACCATCACTGGTCATTCAAGAAATGCAAATTATATAACTGTAAGTATGTTTGAGTGTGTAAAGTAGATGACCATGTTGCTGAATCTTTGTTAGATCTTTGAGCAGAACTGTTTGCAGTCTCACTGCTTGAATGTCTACTTTGTGTCCATTAATTTTGTAACTTGAACAACTACATCCAAGATGACAATATGTAATTTATCAACTAGTGATTTCTTAACATTTTTTCTCTTTTTTGTTTTTTCTTTTAGAATTCTGTATTGGTGATACTCCTTTTCTTTTGCTTTTTTTCTCTTTAAATAAAAATTTTTTAAAAAATGCATAATTGCTATTGTAAAAAATAGAGGAAATAGGAAGTGCTGTAAAAGATATAACTGCATGAATATTTAAGTGTATCGGATTGGAATGATTGCAAGATGGCCAACTGAGTGGTGGCATGATAAGAGAGCCTCTCTGAGGAAAAAAAAAACAACACAGATGCTGGAATCTGCAACATGGAGAAAGCCAGACAAAAGGAGAGGAATTCTCATGACCTAGGAAGAAACTGAGGAAAAAGAAAAAAAAGGAAAAGAAAGAAGAAGAAGAAGCATGGACACAGGGCTGGAGCTGGGCAAGCCCCAGTTGCTATACCAGCACATCTTAGAGTCAGGCAAGTGGGGGTTGGTGAGCTCCAGACCCTCGGCTGGAGGAGGCACTGAGACAGGGAGTGGAAACCTCCAGTCGAGCTGTGTGAAATTTGGTGAGTGACGGGAACTGGATTCCCCAGATCGGAAGGACTGGCTAGATGACATTTTGGAGTAGGGCAGGGCCTGCTTGAATCAAAACCCAAGGTGGCATCCAATGATGACTCCTAGTCCAAAGCAGATTGGTGGGATCTGCTTGGGTTGGGCCAGGCCTCTGGTTGAAACCCAGTAGCCGGGGATGAGGCTGCTGTGAGCCAGTGGCATCCCCAGGGAACACATGACCTTGTGGAAGCATAAACTGGTTGACTGATGTAGGGGGAGGGTCTGGCTCTCAGTGTGCACCTCACAGATCTGCAGTGGACAAGGAGGCGGCACTTCCCTAGCAAGTGCACTGCAGAAAAAACTGTAAGCAATATGAAAGGCCCAGAGACCTCCACCACCCACCCGTCTGAAGAGGGCCAGAAACATGACAAGACAGAGAAATAGCAAAAGGTCTCCAACTGCGGAACCAGGGAAAGTGAGTTTAGCAGAGGTAAATGCAGACGAGGTTGAGAGCAGCAAACCTGTAATGTCAGAGAAAGCCTCATCAGAAATAAAGAAATATCTCTGTGACCTCATCATCAAATTTAAATCTGAAATTGTAACTCAGGTGAAGCAAGATATAAGAAGATTAATAAAAGAAGTCCTGGGTAATCCTCAAGTAGACTCAAATGAAAGAACAGAGGAACCCAGAAAAAGAGAGAAGCATTTGATGAAGAATATAAACAAAACCTAGAATATATGAAACAGATCCAAAGAGAATATCAGGAAATTAAAAACTCCATTGAAAGCTGGCAAAACCTTTTAACAGAAACTAAAGACAAACTTTCAAAACTTGAAGATAGATTTGCAACATATGATCACAAAAAGAAAGATCTCTTAAAAATAACAAGGAACTAGGAAGCAACAAAGGCTAGAAGATGACAAGAGGATTTATAACCTAAGAATAAAATATGTGAATGAAGATGCAGCAACAAATACAAATGAAATAAAAAGTCTATTCACAGAAATAATTAAGGAAAACTTCCCAAACATAGGTAACAGAAGTGAAGTTCAGATACATGAGGCTACAGAACTCCAGCCAGCTACAACCCAAACAGATCTACACCCAGACATATAATAATCGGGATCCCAGAAATTCATCACAAGAATAGAATATTAAAAGCAGTCAGAGAAAAAAAACAGATTACCTATAAAGGAAAACTCATCAAAATCACAGCAGAATTCTCAATGCAAACCATCAAATCAAGAAGAGCTTGGAGTGAAATATTCCAATCCCTCAAAGAAAATAACCTCCAACCCAGAATGATGTACCCTGCAAAACTGTCTCTCAAAATTAATGGAGAGACAAGATATTTCCACAACAAAGAGGAACTGGGGGAGTTTGTGACCACCAACCCAACCCTGCAAAGAATACTGAAGGACATTCTAGAGAGAGAGAAGAAAATCACCAGGGTTCCAGGAACAATGGCAGAAAGGCCTCAATGAAAGGGGAAGACAGTGGGATGAAAGAAAAGTAAACAACAGTGACATAAAAATAGCATAGCAGCGACAAGGTGGAGAAGATTGGCTATATTGCTGTTTGTCTTGACTGATTTTATTCAAATTTGGTATGCTTGAGAGTATCAAGTCTGAGAGTAGAGGCAGCTACTCTGAAGATGACAATATTCAATAGGATACCCATTCTGGTTTGATTATTAACTGCCTTTGAAGTCCTACAATATCTCCAATATTTGGTTTTTATTAATGGTGCTATGTACTGCTAAGTTTAATTATACTATGCCTGATGATATAGACAATTTTATTGAAAATAACAAGAGACATCATAGTAATTACTGTATTACTGTATTATTGTACTGTACTGTAATTACATATTAGTATTGTGGTTTTATATGTTCTTTTAATTTTGTGTTTCTCTAGGAATTTGTTTTGTTGCCTTGTATTGATTTGTTTTTCCCTCTAATACAGAAAGGCTAGGTATACATGTAGAGACTTAAAGATGTGTAGAACTTCTAAACAGTTTATGAGAATTGATTATAGTTGTTGTAAAAAAAAAAGAGAGGAAAAGAAAGTATTCTAAGGGATATAACTGCATGTATGTTTAAGTGTGTAGAATTGATAACCATATTACTAAGTTTTTGTTGGATAGATGAACAGAATTGATTGCAGTATCAGTATTTAAATGTCTACCTTGTATGCTTTACTTTTGTAAATTGAACAACTACTTCTAAGAAGAAAATACATAATTATCAACTTGTGATTTCTTACTGGGTTTTCTTTGAAATTTTGTATTATTTCTACCCTCTTTCTGTTTCATTTGATTTTTCTTTAAATAAAAAAATCAAATATAATTCTTCAGCCACAGTCCTTTGTCCCTAACTTCATGAATATGAGCTTTTTCCTAATTAGTGAAATAGCTTCAGAAGTTTGCTTTGGGTTTAGAAATGAACTTGCTGTCTTTATTGTCCAAGTTCATTTCCTATAGGAAATCTATTTACAGAGTTTACTTGTCAGGTGTGCTTGTTAATTAAATTTTAGAGTAGTCCAAGTATCCATTTCAAGAGATATTATATCTTATTATCAATGACACAGGTCCTGAAGTTGCTCAGGTAAAGGACCTAGAACCGCAATGGCAAATGTTGAGATCTTTCAGGGATACAAACAGCCTGCTGTGGTATGTGTGCCATTGGTTCCCCATCACTGCCCTGGAGTGTGTCTGGATCAGGCCTCTTGAGTGATAAGAGCCACCCTCAGGAGAAGGAGTGGAGGGTGTGCTGGAAGGAGTGAGGGAATAAAGTCATGTGATCAAATTGTGAAATGCTAAAGGAGACCATCATAGATGAAACATTCCTAAACTTGGTGAGGTGGTGCATGCCTGCTATACTAGCAGTCAGGAGGATCATTGCAAGTTTAAGACCAACTTGGGCTACAAAGTGAATTCATGGTCAGCCTGAACTACATGGCAAGACTCTTTCTCAAAAAGACAGAGAGAGAGAGAAAGAGAGAGAGAGAGAGAGAGAGAGAGAGAGAGAGAGAGAGAGAGAGAGAGAGAAATATTCCTGAAAGCTAGCTAGCATGATCGGCTTTGCCCAGCAGATCAGACAAAGTCAAATATTTTCTTCTCTACTATGATATACAGATAAATTAAAACAGGAATTGCAAGACTAGATAGATGTCTTCAGGGGCCAGCATCATGACAGGATTGCAAAAATGTTTTTCTCTTTGTTTTTAAACTCTACTACAAGAAAACTAGTAACTAGCACGATTACAATGAACAGAACCCCTTCAAGACTTATCTCACCTAGTAATGACAAATTCCTTTCAGTAGTCCAGAAGACAAGAAAATCTCTGCAATTATATCTGATCTAATCTCCTGTTGTGCTCCAGACTCCATGAGACTTCTGGCTGCTGATGGAAGACAAAAGGGTGGAAATTTCCCCTGTGTCTCTGGCTGCTGTCTGTGACTAAAAGGTCAATTCCTGGCATTTGTACAGAGATTACTCCCTCAGTCTCTTCTGGTTTCATCTCAAAACTCACTCCTCAGTGTGGACTTCCTTGGCTCCCTAGGTAATGTTTTAGCATCAGAATTTTATTCTTCCTCCTGACTTTCTGTCTTTAATGATGATCTCTAATATATTACATATTTTGCTACTTAACTTGTTTAATCTGTGCCTGTCTTTCTCCAAATTTACTAAAAGGAAAACACCACATAATCTTGTTCACAGGCACTTTTGCCTGTTTAGACATTATTGTATTTCTAAACCTACAATAAAGTCTATGTGTGTTAGATTCTTAGTAAATGATAAATAAATGACAATGAAGATTTAATGAAAGCTGGTAAAGAGTAGGAAATGCAAGACTTGTGACATGTGAGAAAGGGTGTGTCCCCTTTCTCTGTTTTCTGTGATTTTTGGCATGTGACAATATAAACCAAAAAATCAGACAGTATAAATACTGTGAACATTTTAGTTTTTTATCTTGTTGAGGCATACATCAAATAAAATAAAGTATGTGTATTTGTTTAATTTCATGAGTTTTGATGTCTGTATACACTCATAAACAATCAGCATAATTAAGATATGAGATATTTCTTTTGTACCAAAAGTCTTTTTATGCCCCTTGGCAATCCCTGCCTCCCTTTATTCTACCCCTAAGCCACTGACTTGCTTCCCATCACTGTAGAGTAGTCTACATTTTATAGAATATTATATGAATGGAATCATACATGAGAAGCTTTTGTGTTATGGCATCTCTATTCAGGATATTGAGCTTAAGATTCAACTATACAGTCTATATAACTCACTTTTTTATTGCTTACTATTATTGACTTGTTATATTACAATTTATTTGTTGATGGATATTTGGATTGTTTCTAGGTTTTGGTAATTACAAATAAAGCTGTGGTGACTATGCACAAGTATTTTTAGTTCTCTTTAATTCTCCTGATTGTAAAATATTGGTGCCTTGTCTCCTTTCTAGCAACACTGTAGCCTAATGTGCCTCATGGGTGAGGAGACAGGCCCTACCTCACTCTCACTGCTGATACTCCAGAGCCTCCTGTGCCCTGTGAGTGAAGAGACAGGCACTGCTCTGCCCTCACAGAGGATGCTAAGCAGAGATGACAACCAAAAGACTGAATTAATTCAGGATGAGACCAATACCTAGGAGATAAACACCAAGATGGTGGAGTGGTAAGCACCAGAGAGAGCCTCTCTGAGAATTTCCATGGAGACACTTCCATGGCTCCCTACATCCAGCAGAAACTAGTGGTTTGAATTACTATGGTCACTGTTTGGGTTGCTTACATAGCTATACTAAAATCACAGATCTTTTTGCTCTGGCTAGTGGTTTGTGAGTGGTTCTTAGTGTTTGTCAGTACCCAGTTTCTATTTGATATCATTGTTGTCACTGACTTTACTATAGTAGCCAAGGTGACATAATTTATGTAGTCAACTGGTTTTCTCTGCATGCCAATATATGAATTGTCTGAGTGTCATAATACCATGGTTCATTACTGAAAACTGGGCACTGAGAAAAAGCAGCTGCAAACTCCGGCACAACAAACAAACAATAGAAATATTAGAAAACAATGAAATAAAATGTTCCCCACAACTCCCAACTCCCCCAAAGTCAATCCAAGTGAGGGGAGGAAATCATAAGGCACATAGCAGAAATGTCTCAATGTGTATTCATGAAAGAAACAAAACATTTTAATGAGATGCTTGGTGAAGTCCAAGAAGATATAACTAAGCAGATAATAACTCAAATAAAAAAAAAACCAATCACCAAGTCTAGAGAAGAGACTAATAAAAACTTAGTGGCACTAAAGAAAAATGAATGTCCACTACAGAAAAGAATGAGAGTCTATAGAAAGGTTTCAAACAGTAATCTGCATTAACAATATAATTGAAAGGATGAGGAGCAGAAGAAACCAATGTGAGAATGTAGTGTCAGGGATATAGTTAGTAATAAATTAATGAAAGATACTGTAAAAATAATGAAAGCCTGAAAAATGGATCCAACAGCTGCTAGATGACTCAAAGAAGACCACTATGAAAGTAGTTGGAATCAATGAAAAGTCAGAAGACAGCATAAGGGACTTCAAAATTCTGTTTATATAAGTAATACCAGATAACTTTCCAAACATAGAAAAAGAATTTAGCACTGATAAGTGAGGTGATAGAACCCTGAATAGCCTTGACAGGAAAACAAAATACTATTCCATGCCACATAATAATAATATTAGAAATCCAACACAACAGTATAATCTTGAAAGCAACAAATCACCTATAAAGAAAAACCTGTCAGAGTTACATCAGACTTCTCAACACAAACCTTAAAGGCAAAGAGATCTTGTAATGAAGTGTTTCAAGCTAAAAATAAAACAACTTGCAACCTAGATTATTGTATGCTGCAAAATTTTCTTCCAAACTTGTTGGAGAAATAAGATACTTCCATGATAAAGAGGACCTAAAGAAATTCATGACCACTAAACCAAAACTCCAAAACAATGTCAAGGAAATTCTAGTGACAATGAAGCTAATAATGTCAAAAAGTGCAATAAAGTGAATGCATCATATAGCACTGGCAATTAAGTAGAAGGAAAACAAAGTATAATACAATGACATGAATAAGATGATACTTATCAATTATAACTGTTAATGTAAAAGAACTCAGTGTTCCAATTAAAAGACAAAGATTAGCAAAATGAATCAAGAAACAAAATTCAATAGTATATTATATACAAAACCCACATCTAACAGGAAAAAATTCATAGAATAAAAAATCAAAGAATGGGAAACAATATTCCATGCAGCATAAATGCAGCAACAAGCAGGAGTAGCCATCCTACTCTCAGAAAAGCCAACAGAGACAAAGAAGGACATTACACATTGATTAATAGAACAATTCAACAGGAAGAGAAAATAATAATAAACATAAATGCCCCAAAACACAGTGTGCCCAAGTGCATTAAATGAACACTAATGGCCATTAACATCAATATGATTATAGTGGGGGCTGCAATAGCATGTGGTTTGTGGTAGATGATTATGATTTGTGTGTAGATGTTCTCCCAAACCGTCATGAGATCAAAGAGCTTTTTGGAGGTGGCTGGATCCAAAGTGTGTGATTAATTTGAGGTTGAATGGGGGGATTATGGGTGCTGGAATTTAAGAGTAGGTGATTGTTGGATCTTCTCACTGATTGGATTGGAACCACACTACCGTTAGACCAGATACAATATAAGGGACATAAAGAGGCTTGTCTTACACCCCCTTGTTGCTTTTGTTGTTGTCTGTCACTTTTGTTGTCCCCCTGCCATGTGGCACCCTGCCTTGGAACCAGCCAATTATGAACTGAAACCTCTACAAACTGTGAGCTAAGTAAACTTTTCCTCCCTTTGATTTGGGTGTTGGGCATTTTGTCTTGGCAAGGAGAAAAGTAACTAAGATACCACACTATCACAGATGGACAAATCAACTAAGCAAAAATTAACAAAGTGATATTAAAATTAAACCAAAACTTTGAACAAATGGACTTAATAGATATCTATGGAATGTTCCACTCAACAACAGAGTACACATTATTTGTAGGAGCACTTGGTACTTTCTCCAAAATAGATTGCATACTAACAAATAAAGCATCCTTGAGTAAATTCTAAGGAATGTACTATACACATTATCAAATCACAATGCAATGAAGCTAGAAATCAATTATAAAAGAATTAACAGAAACTATGAAGATATATGAAAATTAAACAACACAGTCTTGAATAATCAATTGATCAGAGAGGAAATTAAGGAATAAATAAGACAGTTTCCAGAATTAAATGATAATGATAGTACAACATAACAGAATTTATGGGACACAATGAAAGCAGTCCTATGATCAAAGTTTATAGCTGTGAATTCCCAAGTCACAAAAATAGAATCAGCCCAAATAAATAACCTAACAATCCATTTCAAAGTCCCAAACAAACAAACCCCAGAACAATCTAAATGTAGATCTTTCACAGACTAGAGGAGAAATAAAGACCAGAAGAGAAAGCAATGAAATTAAGTCTAAAAATATCTATGTAAAGAATCAGTGAATTGGAGATTTGGGACCATTGCTCCTGGCAGTTGAGTGCCTGCCCAGCTCCCTAGGACACTGGACTAGGCTCGAGAGGTTTTGTGGGATTGAGTGAATCATGCCCAGTGACCTTCATTCAACCAGGTGAGCCAGGCCCATGCTGTGAGGGGAGCCAAGCCCACAACATGAGAAGAGCCATGCCTGGGCCATGAGGGGAGCCAAGGTCACATGAGTCCCAGGAGCCTAGGGTGTAGGAGGTGATTTCCAACATGCCCAGGGAAACCTATGGAACATCACTTGAAATATGGAAATATAGGAAAATGACAAAACAAAAGACCAAAATGCACTCTCAAACCTCCAGCCCATTCCAAGAAAGCCTAGGTGCCATGTACATAGAAGAAAATACTAGTCATACACCTGAAATGATATCAACTGAAATAAAGAAGTAAGTACAGGAAGCTATGAAGGAACTCAAAGCAGAAATAATCTCCCAGGTAAAAGAAGAAATGATAAAAGTAGTGAAAGAAATACTGAACACATCTAAAGAAGGCACAGATAAAAAAATAGAGGAACAAAGCAAAAAGATAGAATCCCTGAATGAACAGTATAAGAAATAAACAGAATGCATGAAGCAGATTCAAAGAGATATACAGGAAATCAAAAATTCTATTGTTAGTTGCCAAAACCACCTCAACAAGAGTGAAGATAGAATTTCAGACCTTGAAGATAAGATTGCAGCTAGTGAACAGGAAAGGAAAGATGTTTTAAAAATAACAAGGAATCAAGAAATAACAATTCAACAGCTGCAAGATGATGCAAAGAAAAAACAACATAAGATAAATAGGAAGAAATAAACAAGAAGAGAACAATACAAATGATAACAAGAAGCTACTTACAGAAATAATAGCTGAAAATTTCCCAAACATTGGAATGGAAACCGACATATAGATTAGTGAAGCATATAGAACTCCAAACAGTCATAACCAAAATAAAACTACACCCAGACATATAATAATGACCAGCCCAGAAATTCAACATAAGAACAGAATATTAAAAGCTGTTAGAGAGAAAAGACAGATCACCTGTAAAGGAAAAACTATCAGAATCACAGCAGACTTCTCAACATAAACAATGAAGTCAAGAAGAGCATGGAGTGAGGTATTTCAGATCCTAAAGGAAAATGACTTCCAACACAGACTGATGTACCCTGTAAAACTATCCTTTAAAATGGATGGAGAAATAAGAAACTTCCATGTCAAAGAACAGCTGAAGAACTTCATGATCACAAAACCAACCCTGCAAAGAATACTGAAAGACATTCTAGATAGACATAGAAAAAACCACTAAGTAAGGTAGACAATTAAACAGAGTGCAAAAGTAAAGAATCAACAGCAGAAAGATAATATATCAAAAGTAAACCAACATACAACAGTTGTAACCATTAATGTAAATGGCCTCAATTCACCAATTAAAAGAAAAAGACTGACAGAATGGATCAAGAAATAATGTCCAGCCACATGCTGTCTACAAGAAACCCATCTGACCCAAAAGGAAACTCATAGACTGAAAGTCAAAGGATGGAAAATAATACTCCATGCAACAGGAACTCAAAAAAAGTGGGGCTAGCTATTCTGTTTGCAGACAATGTGAACTTCAAACCAAGAATGTTCCAAAGAGATAAAGAAGTTCACTACATACTAGTTAGGGGAAAACATCAAGAGGAAGTGATAACAATCTTAAATATATATGCATCAATTCCAGAGCATCCAGCTACACAAAGCAAGTATTAACTGAAATGAAAAATCAAATAAGCAATAACAGGAGACCTTAACACACAATTGACACAAAGGGACAGAACAACTAGACAGAAAATCAGCAAAGAAATAATAGAACTGAATCACACCTGTGAACAAATGGACTTGATAGATGTATACAGAGTGTTTCACCCAACAACATCAGAATATACATTCTTCTCAGCAGTACATGGGACGTTCTCTAAAATAGACCATATGCTAGCTCATAGAACATATTTAAGTAAATGCAAAAGAATTGAAATCATCCCATGCATGTGATCGGATCATAGCGCCATGACACTAGAAATTAAGCATAAAAGAAACTAAAAAAACCCACAAACACATGGAAATTGAATAATACACTCTTGAGCAATCAGTGGATCAATGAGGAAATTAAAGAAGAAATTAAACAATATCTACAAGCAAACAAAAATACAATACAACTTACCAGAACCTGTGGTATGCAATGAAAGTGGTCCTCAGAGGAAAATTTATTGCACTGAGTTCCCACACTAGGAAAACAGAATGAACACAAATAAACAACCTGATACTAGACCTCAAACATCTAGAAAAAGCAGAGCAAGCCAAGCCCAAAGCCAAGAGAAGGGAGAAAATTATAAAGATCAGAGCAGAAATTAATGCAATAGAGACTAAGAAAACAATACAAAAAATCAATGAATCAAAGAGTTGGTTCTTTGAAAGAATAAATAAAATTGATGTCCCTAGCCAACCTTATTAAACAAAGGAAAGAAAAGACTCAAATTCATGCAATACAGAAAGTAAGAGGTGAATTCACTGCAGACTCTGTGGAAATACAGAAGATCATCAACACCTATTTCAAAAACCTCTACTTTCATAGGTTTAATAACACAGAAGAAATGGACAGATTCCTAGAAATATATGAACTACCAAAGCTGGGTCGAGAAGAGGTAAAACTGCTGAATAACCCAATTTCTATTAATGAAATTGAAAATGTAATTAAGTCCTTAGCAACAAAGAAAAGTCCAGGCTCAGACAGATTCACTGTGGAATTCTACAAGAAATACAAAGAAGACTTAATGCCGACACTCCTCAAACTGTTCAATGAAACCAAAAGGGAAGCAATTCTTCCTAAGACATTCCTGGAAGCAAATATTACTCTAGTACTAAAACCTGAGAAAGACCCAACTAAAAAAGAGAACTACAGGGCAATCTCCTTAATGAACATAGATGCAAAAGTTCTCATAAAATATTGGCAAACAGGATGCATCAAATCATCAAGAAGATTATACAGCATGACCAAATGGGATTCATCCCAGGCATGCAGGGGATGGTTCAACATATGTAAATCAATAAATATAATAATGTACCATATCAATAGAGCTAAAAGTAAGAATCACTTGATCATTTCTATAGAGGCAGAAAAAGCTTTGGGTAAATGGATGAAAAAATAAGATACTTCCATGTCAAAGAACAGCTCTGAAGGTCATTCATAAGAACCTTACATAGAATTGGAATAGATGGTCTTTACCTCAATATGATAAAGGCCATCTACAACAAACCAACAGCCAGCATCATATTAAATGGCCAAAACTGAAAGCCTTTACCTTAAAATCAGGCACAAGACAAGGATGTCCATTATCACTTATTCAACATAGTATTGGAAATACTAGCCAGAGCAATTAAACAAAAGAGAGAAATAAAAAGAGTAAAGATAGGAAAAGATGAAGTTAAATTCTCATTATTTGCAGATGGCATGATGCTCTACATAGAGATCCCCAAAACTCCATTGAAAGACTCCTAGATATAATAAATAAATTCAGCAATGTAGCGGGGTACAAAGTCAATACTCAAAAATCAATAGCATTCCTATACACTAACAACAAAATCACCAAGAGAGAAATAAGAGAAGCCACACCATTCACAGTAACATCCAAAAAATTGAAATACTTAGGAATTAATCTAACAAAAGAAGTAAAAGAGCTATACAGAGAAAATTAAAATACCCCCCCAAAAAAGTCAAAGAGGACCTCAGAAAATGGAAAGACATCCCTTGTTCATGGATAAGAGGAACAAACATTGTGAAAATGGCCATTCTCCCAAAATTGTTATACAGATTCAATGCAATCCCAATGAAAATACCACTAACATACCTCATAGATCCGGAGAAAGCACTCCTAAAATTCATCAGGAACCAGAAGAGACCTAGCATAGCAAAGGCAATTCTAAGCAGCAAAGGCAAGGCAGGAGGCATCACAATCCCTGACTTGAAAGCTACTGTAATAAAATCAACATGGTACTAGAATAAAAACGGATCTGAAGATCAATGGAATAGATTAGAAGATACAACCACAACTACAAACACACTTACCACCTTATCTTTGATAAAGGGGCCAAACATGTTCACTGGAAGAATGATAGTCTCTTTAATAAGTGGTGCTGGAAAAACTGGCTATCCATATACTGAAAACTAAAACTAGACCCATACCTATCACCATGTACTAAACTGCAATCTAAATGGATCAAAGATCTAAATATTAAAACAGAAACACTAAATCTGTTGCAAGACAAAGTAGGTAAAAATCTTGAAGACATAGGGGTAGGTAAAGAATTCATGAACAAGAACCAAACCACATGGAAAATACTTCCCAGAATCAATAACTGGGATCACGTCTTATTAAAGAGTTTCTGTATGTCAAAAGAAATTTCCAGCAGAATGAAAAGAAAACCCACAAAATGGGAAAAAATCTTAGAGAACTATCCCTCAGGCAAAGGACATCTGTCTAGAACTTATAAAGAATTTTAAAAAATCAGACCCCTGAAATTCAAAGACCCATTCCAAAAATGGGCATCCAAGATGATCACACAGTTCTCAGATAAAGAAATATGAGTGGCAAATAAATACATGGAAAATCATCATTGGTCATTAGAGAAATGCAAATTAAAACATTCCAGAGTGAGATTCCATCTCACTCTGGAAAGAATGGCCAGGATCAACAAAACTACCAACAACAAATGCTGGAGAGGCTGTGGGAAAAAAGGAACTCTTCTGCACTTTTGGTGGGAGTACAGACTGGTGCAACCACTGTGGAGGTCAGTCTGGAGGTTCCTCAAAAAGCTGGGATTAGAAGTCTCATTTGACCCAGCTATTTCCACTCCTAGGCATATTCCCAGAAGAACTAAAAACATCATACCACAGTGATATATGTGCACCCATGTTTAAAGAAGCGCAATGTATAATAGCCAGATCTTGGAAATAACCTAAGTGCCCATCAACTGAGGAATGGATAAAAAAAATTGTGGTACTTTTATACAATGGAGTACTACTCAGCTATAAAGAATGATCACACTGAGATATTTATAAATAAATGGATGCAACTTGAGACCATACTCATAAGCTAAATAAATTAAACTCACATGTATAAATACCATATAGTCTCGCTAGTATAACAAATGGTAAGGGTACAAAAGATTTTATGGTAATCATGGTTCCCCATTATATTACTTTGAAGTCTTATAATGTTCTCATTCATGAGTTGGAATGGTTTTACTCTGTGTTTGATTTTTGATGGTATGAACAGCTACTTTGAAGAAAACAAGACAATATGGCAGCCATTGCTGATTTAATATCATCTGGCTTTGAAGTCCTACCATGGTTTTGTTCTTTTATTATGATTGATTCTATCACATTGTGTCTTATTAGATTTTAATATATATGATAGTATAAACAAATTTTTTATGGAAAATGAGATATAGTAGCCATTGTTCACTTTCTGTTATTTGGTTCAGAATGCCTTGTAATACTTTCATTCTCTTGAATGCTTTTATTCTATTTTATTATGTTTGATATTATTGTGTGGGAAGCTAAACTCAACTATTTCAAAGAAAGAGAGATTATGGTAGCTACTGTTAATATCCAGTTGTCTTGTTTTGAAGTGCTGTGTTGCTTACATTGTTCTGTTCTGCTCTGCTTTGTTCTGTCCTCTTTTGTTTTATTCTCTGTAACAACAACAACAACAACAAAAGAATCAGTGAATTGAAGATCCGGTTCTTTGAAAGAATAAACCAAATAGACAAAGTCTTAGTCAACCTTACCAAAGAAAGGAAAGACACAAATCAATGCAATTAGAAATGAAAAAGATAAAATTACAACAGATGCAGTCAAAGTGCAGAAAATTATTAAAAACCATTTCAAAAACCTATATGCCAAAAAAAATGAATAATTCATGAGATTCCCAGATACATATGAGTTACCAAAATTGAACCAAGAAGGCTTAGAAATATTAAAAAATACAATAATAGAAAATAAAATCAAAGCAGTAATAAAAAATTCTACCAAATAACAAAAGCTCAAGATCTGATGGATTTTACTGCTGAATTCTACAAGAACTTCAATGAAGATCTAGCAACAACACTCCTCCAACTCTTTAATGAAACTAAGAGAGAAAGAGTACTCCAAAAGTCATTCTTGGATGTTAATATTACACTGATTACAGAACTACAGAATGGTGCAATGTAAAAACAGAACTACAGGTCAATCTCTCTAATGAAGAAGAGATGCAAAAACCCTTAATAAAATACTGGCAAACAGAATGCAATAAATCATCAAAAAGATTATATCTCATGACCAGATAGGCTTGATCCCAAGAATGCAAGGATGGTACAACATCTGCAAATCAATAATGTGATTCATCACCTACACAAAAGCAAGGACAGAAGCTACATTATCATCTCAATACATGTGGAAAAGGCCTTTGTCAAAATCCAACATCCATTCATGTTAAAAAAAATAAACCCAAAGAAAATAGGCATAGAAAGACCTTAACTGGATATTATAAAAGCTATTTATGATCAACCTACTGCCATCATCATATTGAAAGGGAAAAACAGAGCTTTCTAGGTAAGATCAGGAACAAGAGAAAGATATTCACTATCATCATTCCTGTTCAATCTAGTCCTTAAAATATTAGCCAGAGCAATCAGGCAAGAGAAAAAAAATAAAAGGGATATGTATAGAAAAGGACACAAAGTCTTATTTTCAGATGACACAATGCTCCACTTACAGGGCCCAAAAAATTCCATCAAAAGACCCTTAGAATTAACAACTAAATTCAGAAATGTATCATGATATAAAGCAAATACACAAAAATCATTAGTGTTCCTATACACTAATAATAGACTTCCTGTGGAAAAATTGAGAAAGACAATATTATTAGCAATAGTGTAAAGAAAAGTTACATGCAGTAAAACCTTGAATTGCAAGTACCTTGTTCTGAGAGTGTTCTGCAAGATGAGCAAATATATATTTTTTTATTTAAAGAGAAAAAAAAGCAAAACAGAAAAAGGGGTAGAAACAATACAGAATCTCAGGAAAAAAAGCAGTAAGAAATCACTAGTTGATAAATTACATACTGTCTTCTTAGACCTAGTTGTTAAAGTTACAAAATTAAAGCATACAGAGTGGACTTTCAAACAGTGAGACTGCAAAGAAGTTCAGTGATCCAGTAACAACTTAGCAACATGGTTATCAATCCTACACTCTTAAACATACATGCAGGTATATCCTCTAGAGCACTTTCTTTTCTTCTTTTTACTTTTTAAGTCCATTATCTGCTTAGTTATATCCTGTTTCAGGTTGCTCAGTACCTTACTGACTTGTTTTGTTGTTGTTATATATTTTTAACCACCTTATATAATTCTGTTGTCTTGTTTTTGAGTTTATCCTCATCCATGATCCATGGATCAGCTTTGGTGGAGTTGGGAGATTTTTGGAGGTATTTTGTTACTTTCTTATCTACTTTTTTTTTTGAAGGTAGCAAAATACAGCAGAACAAGACAGAACAAACCTATGCGACTGCAGTGCAGTAAAACTACCACAGAACCTCAGAGCAGGTCACCAGGACATGAGCAATGGGCTCAATAGTACAGCCCATTTTGTTCACATTAGCTGTTCTTTCAATCAGATAGAGCAAAACGGAAGGAAATATCGAACTTTTAAAAACAGAATATTGAATAAAGCAGTACTGTTAATCAAAATTGAGCAAAATAGTGATAAAAATATTTGCCTTCAAAGAGATGGTAGAAGGAAATCCCCCTTACTTGCCACGCTGCATACATTCATCCTCCAAAAAGATACTCAGACCACTGGTATCAACTTGCTAATGGGGGGGATGGATCAATGTCTGATTCTTAGCCCGTGCACTGGCAGGGCCCCAGCTGTTCTCCCAGCACCCAAAGTTCCAACATGTTGCAGAGCTCAGGAATCGCTGATAGTTCTCACCCTGCTGCACCAGGGGCTTGCCAGGCCCCCAGCTGCTCACCAGGGTGGCAAGTAGGCCGCCTGTCAAGCAAATATTTTTAATAAATTTCTGCCATGTCAAGTGTTGCTCTCAAAGCTCCCAGGAGGAATGATGGTAAGGGGATGGGGACATAAATACTAAGAGACAATATACAGATAGCTGAGGTAAGGGGGAGACCTCTCCCTGGATGTGAGGAAAGGAATTGCTCAAGCAATGTAGTACATTTATTTATATGTAGTGAATTTATTTGACAGGTTGGTGTCACATGACACCCCCTTTGCCTAGCAACCCATTGCTTGGATTATCTCAGGGTTTGGTATTCTCTGGACTGAAGCAGCTTTCACATGGCTTGCCTCAGATGCTCTTTGTTCTTGGACAGGGCTTGCCTTGCTCATGCATGTGTGATCAATATCCAGCTTCAGCCATTCCTAAGAAATTTTAATTTGATAAACAAGCAGCATCATGTAATATGAATAGAATATGATGCTGAGCATCATATGAGTATAACTGAGTCAATTGTCTCTGTCTCTGTCTCTCTCCTCCTTTCTTGTGAGTGACTGTCTCTCAATAGAAGAGGTTATGGAGGAGATCTTGTCACCAAGGAGAAGAAAAAGGTGGACAGAACCTCAGTTCAAATAAGTTTAGGGAGAAATGTAAAATGTGAGAAACAGTGCAAAATTTTGAAGAAAACACCACTTGAATAAGGCTATACCATTACAGGAGATGAATCTGTGTTATGACACTGTAATATCACATTTCCAAGAAATCATCAAAAGAGGCAACAACAAGTGTCATTGGTTAGATTCCTTGTTAAAGCTGCATGAATAAAAAGATTTCAGGACCAGGGATTTAGCTCAGTGGCATAAGCACCTGCCTGGCAAGCGTGAAGTCATGAGTTTGATCCCTAGTACAAAAAAAAAAAAAATCCATTGAGCCAAAAGATACCAGTAATTCTGTTAACGATAGTGAAAGGTGTTCTACAGAATGACCCCTTCTCTCTTGTCTCCCTCGTAACATAGCTATGACAGTTTTTTCAAAGATAAGCACAGGATAACCTGTTTATTTTTCTTTATGTTTTGTATTTTTTTATTATTTTGTATTATGTTACAGCATTGTAATCATTTTATATAAATATTTTGGATTGTGGAATTGCCTGAGTTTCTATGATTTCTTATGGGGAAATTTGCTTTGATGTACGAATGTTTTGGATCAGAAGTATGTTTTTTGAATGAATTATGTTCACAAATCAAAGTTTTACATTACTTAGGAATTAATCTAACCAACAAAATGAAAGACTTCAGCAATGAAGTTACATCACTCTGAAAAAGGAAACTGAGGAGGACATCAGAAAATGGAAAGATATTTTCTTTATTAGTAGGTTTTAAATTACATCTTCAATTTCATTGACTGATATTGGATACTTTATAATTTTTGTCTTCTTGATTTCATTGTGGTAATTCATATGTATTTAGGAATCTGTCCATTTCTTCTGTGTTTTCCATCTTATTACAGCGTAGGTTCTAAAAGTAGGTATTGATGAGCTTCTGAATTTCTGCAGGATCTGTTGTGATTTAATGCTTTTCATC
The DNA here is from genome assembly GCA_004027455.1 of Hydrochoerus hydrochaeris. NCBI lineage: Eukaryota > Metazoa > Chordata > Mammalia > Rodentia > Hydrochaeridae > Hydrochoerus > Hydrochoerus hydrochaeris. Next base: position 73,079 of record PVLA01002350.1, on the reverse strand, counting down.
CCTAATTGCATGAACTTGAGTCTTTCCTTTTTTTGGGGGGGTAAGGTTGGCTAAGGGCTTGTAAATTTATTTAATCATTTAACAAACAAACTCTTTTATTCATTGATCTTTGTATTGTTTTCTCAATCTTGATTGCTTTAATTCCTGCTCTTGTCATTACAATTTCCTCTTTTGTACAACCTTTGGGCTTGACTTGTTCTTTTTTTTTTTTTTTTTTCCTGGAATCTTGAGGTTCAACATTAGATTATTTATTTGTTCTTGCTCTTTTTATGATATGGGAATTCACCACTACAAATTTCCCTCATTTTACTGCTTTCTTTGTGCCTCATGAATTCCAGTATTTTCTATTGGCAATATCATTTAATTGTTGAAACTCTTTAATTTCTTAATTTCACCTGTGACTCATTGGTTGTTGAGGAAGATGCTATTTAATTTCCATGTATTCATGTAGTTTTTGTGGTTTATTTTGCCATTTATTTTCAATTTCACTACTCTATGCTCTGATAATATGGATGTTATAATTACAATTCCTTTGCATTTACTTAAGCATGTTGTATGAACTAGTGCATGGACTATTTTGGAGCATGTTCCATGTACAGCTGAAAAGAATGTGTATGGTGCTGTGGGGTGGAACACTCTTGTAAGCATTTACTAAGCCCATTGTTGACAAGTTTTTTTCAGTTCTGCTATTTCTTTGTTGATTTATTTTGTCTAGTTGATCTATTTGTGACAGCAGAGTATTGAGATCCCTCAATGATGTTTGTTTGATATAAACTGGGTGTGCCCATATTTAGTGCATGTATATTTATGATTGTTATCTCTTTATCCTGAAGTGTTCCCTTAAAAAGAATGTAGTGATCTTTGTCTCTCTTGATCAGACTTGGATTGAAATTCACTTTGTCTGCAAATAGAATAACTATCTCAGCTGTTTTCCAGGTTCCTGTCAGATAGAACATTGTTTTCCCTCATTTGACTTTCAGTCTATGAATTTCTTTTTGAGTTAAATGTATTTCTTGTATACAGCATGTAGTTGGATCTTATTTCTTGATCCAATATTCCAGTCTGTTTCTTTTAATTTGTAAACTAATACCATTACATTGAAGGTTAAAATTGATATATATTGACTCATTCTTTTCATATTGTTTTCCTGTTGTTTGTTCCTTTCTTTCTTTTCTGCTTATTTTCTTACTTTACCTGGTAGATTCTTAGTATTGGTGCTTATGGAATTGTAGTCTTATTTGTTTTTTTTCTAAAATATCCTTCAGAGCATTTTGGAGTGTTGATTTAGTGGTCATAAATTTCTTCAGGTGTTCTTTGTCTTGGAAGCATGTTATTTCTCCACTGATTTTGAAAGACAGTTTGCAGTGTGATTTGGATATTATTTTCTTTTAGGACTTGAAATACTTCACTCCAAGCTCCCTTTTATTTGATAGCTTGTGTTGAGACTTCTGCTGTTATTCTGATGTGTTTTCCTTTATAGGTGATTTGTTTCTTTTCTCTAATAGATTTTAATATTGTTTTAGTGCTGAATTTCTGGAATCTTAACATATTTTTAGTGTACTTTTTTTTTTTGGCTGTGGCTAATTAGAATTCTATTTGCTTCACTTATCTGCATGTCAAATTCTTTTTCCATGCCCAGGAAATTTTTTTCCATTACCTCTGTAACAGTTTTTTAATGTGCTTTGTGCTATCTCCTGTTGTGTCACTGACTCTGATCAATGTTATCTTATTCTTTGCATCATCTTGCAGCTGTTTGATTTTTTTTTAATCCCTGGCTATTTAAAAAAATTTTTTTCTAATAATGATCACTGACTACTATGCTATTTTCTAGATTTAATGTTCTTTCTTCACATCATTTCATTCTGCTGCATATACTTTCAATAAAATTTTTAATCTCCCAGACATCTGTTTAAATCTGTTTTATGGACTCCATTTTCTCCCTATGTTGGACATTCATGATTTCCATCATTTTCCTAAGCTTCTCTATTTTCTTCTGTGCATCTGTTCTAGATTCCCTAACCAAGTCCTTCACTGTGATTGTTATCTCTTTTTTTAACCTAAGAAATTTCTGATATACTTTTTCCTCCTAGCTTCATCCATCTGTTTTGTTACTTACAGTGCTACTATTTCAGAGAATTCAGGTAGCTGGCTTCTGATTTCCTTCACCTCATTGTCCCCTGAACTTACATTGGGTGGGTTGTAAGCCTGGGGTTGCATCTTGCTTCTGTGTCTTGTCATTTTCTGTTATGACTTGTGTCTAGATGTCCCTCCAAAGCCTCGTGTGGTCATAGGTGGAGCTTGTTTCAGAGGTGGTTGGATCTAGAATGTGTGATGCTGGGACTGATTGATGGTATAATGTTGGATCAAGGGCACTGGGAATAAGGGTGGGAGTGCTACCTGCTCTAAGTACCTGGATAAGATATAAGGGATAGAAAGAGCTGTGGTTTATCATTTCTTGGTTGTTTTTGTTGCCTTTTTTCTGTCATGAACTGTTTATCTTTTGTGATGCCAAGCCCCTCTGCTCTCAGTAGAATTGCAAATGTTCTATAAACACATGGAAAAATGTTCACCATCACTGGCCATTACAGAAATGAAAATTAAAACTGTATTAAGTTACTGTCTTACCCAAGAAAGAATAACCATCATCAAAAAATCCAATAATAAAAAATGTTGGTTAAGATTTTGGAAAAAAATTAATATTACTACATGGCTTGTGCAAATGTAAATCAGTGTGATCACTATAGGAATATATGGGGAAATCCCTCAAAATATTGAAAATAGAAATTCCATTGACTCATGCCCCCTTCATCTTCCCAAAAGTGTTGAAGTTATCATACCACACAGACACATTTTAATATCCTTGTTTATAGCAGCACAATTTATAATAGCTGGATTCTGGAAGCACTGCACATGTCCATCAACATATAACTGGGTAAAGAAAATGTGGCATTTATACATAATGGGTTACTGTTCCACCATAAAGAAAGACAAACTTAAAACATTTGTAACAAATACATGCAATTTAAAAACTATATTAAGTGAAATAATTCAGACACACAAGTTTGTTACATGGTGCTCATATGAGAAAAAAAATATAAATATGTACATATATAATACAAAATATATATACATATATAAAATATACATAATTATAATGAATATACATAATAAATAGGAAGTAGGGAGAAGTACAGATAATTCAAATTATTCACTCCATTGTTTGAAAAATATTTTAAGAAATATTCTAATTTCTTTCATTTATACTACTAGTTTCTTTCTGTTCACTGAAAAGAAAGTTTTGTCCTTTTGTGTGTTTTTTTCTCTGTAAGTGATTTTTTTTTTTTTTGGCCCAATGCTTGTACTCTGAGTAATATTTTGGCCATTCTTTTAAGATTATGGGGCTGGGGATTTAGCTCTGTGGCATAAGTGCCTGACTGGTGAGTGCAAAGTTGTGAATTCAATCCCTGGTCCGCCCCCCCAAAAACCCCCCACCAATTATGATATACAATATACTAACCAATGTGATGCTCTATTTTGTTAATTTTGTTATATAATTTTGGAGTTTTTTCATAGAAGGAAGGACAGTGTTTTTAATATTTTCTTTATTACTCTCGACTTGTGGTACATTAAAAAAATAAAATAAGGTATTGGTAATCAGTATGCAGCATTTTATATTCGTGCAGACCAATAATGAATATCATGAATAAAGTATAACTGTGTGCCAGAACCAGCCTGTGGCCAGACAGTTTGCCACAGATCCTGAAGTTCTCAGGGTTTCTTTTTGGAAGGTATTGAGTATGCCCCTTTGGGTACACTGGACCTTTGAGAGTTGGCCTCAGATTTCCTGTATTTGCCATCCTGAGGTTAGGCTATGCAAAGGTCATGATAGGAGGCTGTAGTTTATGTTCTCAGTGGTGCTTCCTTGCCCAGGGTTGACCCTTCCCTAGCAAGGTTGGGCTGCAGGAGCAGTGAGGCTATATTGGCACATATTGTCGAATGGACTAGAACTGGCAGATCAGTTGCCATAAAATTTACTTGTGGTACTTCTTTCTGATCCCCTACCACTTGACTAAATAAATGGATGTCGCTTCTATGTGGGTGGTCCATATGCGGTCTGGGCAGTAGCTCCAGGAAGCCTCCTGGACAAGGCCTTGCAGTGAGATTTCTTCAAAGACAGGAATACAACATTCCACTGATCTTTGACCTGAGAAGGAGAGAAAACTACAGGACTGGCTTGGACCATTAATCTCTGTTTATATTTTATCTTTCCTTTCTATCAAAGTCAGATAAAGGGGAAAGGATGTCATTGCCAGCTGCAAAAAGGAGCAGTGTCCTTTAGGGTAGCTGCAAGAGGGAACACAATAGCAGATCAGATTAAGCCAAGATAGGGGATGTTAGATCTCCAACACCTCACTTGTGATGCAGGCGAATACCTGCTCATAGTAGTAGCATGGGTACCTCCTTGGGTTCTTGCAAGGATATCACCATAGGAGAGGCAGGGTGGGACTCACTTGCAGAGAAAGCTACTGTCAGGGTGGATGTGAGACTCCTCAGACAATTCGGGGTAAATTTGAAAGGGGCTGAGTCTCAACAGTGTGAGCCTGGACGATCCAGAGAAATACTGTGTTGTCCTTGGCCTCTATTCTTTGAAAACTGAGATAACTTTATTTTTTCTCTTACCATAGTAGAATATGCTTGTAAATTATCCCAGAAATTTAGAGAAATATGATGAAGACCATAAAAGTCACTTGGGCTTTCACTCTGTGAAGATAGTCACTGTTAAATTCTGAATACTAGCTTTCTGGATTTTTAAAATACCCAGGTGAAACATGGTGAACAGAAAATCTTACTCTGTTTATTTCCCTTTCAGGGACAGATGTTGGCTGGAGTCAAAGCTTCCATGAATTTTAGTAGGAAAAAGACCGAAGGGCTATTGAGGTGGCAGGATCGTGAGTGACCCCCTGCTCTGCTGTTTAAACTTTCATAAAGTTAGCAAAAATTCCCCAAAAGCTGACTGTGAATGAACTTATTGTGAAAGCACTGACTTTACATCTGGGTTTTATGTGATGAAACATGAGATGAAACGTGACTAGCACACAAAGGCACAGAAATGCAGAGGCAGAAATGTGAGGGAAACCTCAGGGGAGGATATTGAGTTTTCAAAGACCTAAGGTTAGTGTTAACATAATCCAGGTTTAACCGCACTAATATAAGTGCCACCCTGGTGGGAACCATATCTACTTTTATTCATTTCTCTCATCCTGCCGGGGTGGGGATGTGTGTGTGCATGTTGGGGATTATCTTTCCATCACTGGACAGAATGCCTGAGAAAATCAAGAGGAGGAAGGATTTATTTTTGGCTCATGGACTCTTGGTTTCATAGATTTCAATCCATGGTCACCCTGTCCCATTGCTTTGAGCCTAGCGCATCATGAGAGGACCACATGGTAGAGGAGATCTATTACCTCAAAGTGGCCAGGATGCAAAAAGCATGGAAGTGGCTGTGTTTCCAATCTGTCCTTAAGGACATGTCCCCATTAATGTAACTTCCTTCCAGTACGACCCATCTCCAAAGGGTTCTAACACATTCCCATAGTGTTGCAGGCTGTGACCAATCCTGTAGCACAGGAACCTTTGGGGGACATTTGAAATGCAAAATCATAGCTGTGTGCGTGCATAATTTTTAAAATTTGTAATATGCATTGTATAATTGTACAATGTGCTTTAAAAAATAAGTTATACAAATTATGTAATGTGCTTAAGAATGTTTGATGGCATAGCATAAAAAGCTTTCTGATTCAGAAAAAGAATATTCTGATTCTGATTTTTTATTTGAAAGAGAAAAAAACCAGAAAAGTCAAGAAGCAAACAATCAAAAGCCAACAACAAAAGCAAAATAACAACAGCAACAACAACAACAAAACAATGGCAATATAGGATTTCAAAACAAAATAATAGGAACTTAATGATGGTTGTTATATTGCATATTGTTAACATCAAAATAGTTGCTCAAGTTGCCAGATACAGGCATGCAAGACTGATCAAACAATATAATTTTCTTTTGAGCAGTTTCTTTCCCTTTTACTGTATCTATTGTAACTTTTGGAGCTTATTTACTCTTTGTTTCTTATGCTAGTGAGACAATATGGTGTTTACATGTGCAAGTCTGATTTATTTCACTAATGAATATGGTTTCTAGTTGCACCCATTTACCTATAAAAGCCTCGAGTTTATCAGATCCTGATTTTGTATTAATGTCACGGCATTCTATCATATGGGTGTTTCATATATTTAACCACACATGTTTGATTAGATATTTTGATTTAGTTTTTAGTATTATAAACAGTGCCACAAAAAATGTTTACACATACATCCACTTATACTTTTATATAATTTTCTAGAATAATTTCATACAACTTTCTAGAAAGAGATTGTTGGGCCAAAGAGTATGTCTATTTTGGAGATTTTGTTGTATATATTATTGTATATTCACAAAGATAATAGCAATTATTCTCCCACTAATCCTATATGACAAACAATTTCTATATGCTTGCTGTCCTTAAATGTTATATATCTTATATACTTCTGACAATCTGTCAGGTGAAAAGTTGTAGATTTTGTTTATTTTTTATTTTTATGAATAGATAATTTTTTAAAATTTTATTTTACTTGTTTGATTATGGCAAGATTGTTTTTTCTACTTTTTTCATTGAATGTTTGTAGAAATGTAGATTATTACATGTATCTTAAATATGTTCTTCTAGTCTTTTTATTTACTTCTGACACAGTTTATGAGATTTTATGTCAATATAAAGTTACTATAAAGATCTTTGTTCATACTAACAGTATGAAATTTTTCAACTATATTCATATTTTTCTGTCTACTTTTATAGTTTGATATTTTAATTTTTGTGTATTTTGTCCTATTCTTTATTGAAACATAATGTTTTTACATCTTTGCAGGGCTCATTATGGTAATTTGATACATATATTCAATGCATTAAGAATCAGGTCAAGGTAATAAGCTTGACCTCTAGCTTTTCAAACTAAGCATTTTTGTGTGTGAGGAGTTTCATATTCTTTTAGTCATTTTAAAATACATATATTACTTTTTTCACAGAGCTAAAGATGGCAGATCAATAAGCGGCAAAATACAGAGCTTCCCTGAGAGAAGCAACTCAGATGCCAGAATAAAACATCCTGGAGAGGTCCAGATGGAGGGAGATGGATCCTCTCAACCCATGGAGAAACCAAAGGGAAAAGAGCTGGCCAAACACATAGTTGCAGGGCTACCATTGAAGTAGCACAGATTCACAACACTCTCACAGGAGCTGCCCAAACTCTCTACCACAGTGCTCTTGCCACTGAAGCCATGGTCGCACTGAAGTTGGGGGTCCGCGAGCCCAACAGAGAATGGACCCAGTGTGGAGACCTGACCTAACCTGCAATGAGTGCTTGGAATAAGACCCTTCCTATGGGAAAGGGGCAACCAACTGGATGACATGTTGGAATCTGGCAGGATGGGACTGAACTAGGAATGGCAGTGACTTCAGTTGGTTGCTCCCTGCCCAGAGCAGATTGGTGGGTTCTTCCTGGCCTGGGTCATGCCCCTGGCCAGGACCCAGTGAGTTGTCCCAAACCAATTTCGTAGGTGTGGCACACACTAACGTGATGAAGACCCCTGTGGGTTGACTGACTTGGAAGGGAGGGGCCAACATATGCTGCCCCTGCTTGCACCTCAGTGACCAACAGCAAACTGAGGAGGGCAGAATTTCTTAGCCAGTGAGCTTCAGAAGAACCATAATCAACAAGGAAAGGGGTTGGGACTTCCATTATACACCTCTATGGAAGAAACCAGAAACATGACAAGAGAAAGAAATAAGAAAAAGCCTCCAGTCTCCAATCCTGTGAATGTTGACCCAGGAGAGGTAAATACAGAAGAGATTGAGGGCAGCAAATATGCAATATCAGACATAGCATCAGCAGACATAAAGAGATATCTTTGTGACATTATAGATGAACTCAAAACTGAAATATTAATTCAAGTAAGGCAAGATATAAGGAGATTAATAAAAGAAATGCTAAGTGCCTCTCAAGAAGACACAGATGGAAGAGTGGAGGAGCACAGAAAAAAGAGAGAAACCTTCAATGAAGAATATAAATAAAACCTAGAATACATGAAAGATTCAAAGAGATTACCAGAAAATTAAAAACTCCATTAAAAGCTGGAAAAATTGCATTACAGAAACTAGAGATAGATTAACAAAACTTGAAGATAGGTTTGCAATGACTGATAGTGAAAGGAAAGATCTCTTAAAAATAACAAGGAAACAGGCAGTAACAATACAAAGGCTAAAAGATGACAACAGGATCTATAACATAAGAATAAAAAATGTGAGTGAAGAAGCAGGAATAAACACAAAGGAAATAAAAAGGCTATTCACAGAAATAATTAAGCAAAACTACCCAACCATAGGAAAAGGAAATGATATTCAGATGTATGAGGCATATAGAACTCTAGCCACTTATAACCAAAAAAGATCTACACCCAGACATACAATAATCAAGATCCCAGAAATCCATCACAAGAACAGAATATTAAAAGCCATCAGAGAAGAAAAACAGATTACCTATAAAGGAAAACCCATGAAAATCACAGCAGACTTCTCAACACAAACTATCAAATCAAGAAGAGCTTGGAGTGAAGTATTCCAAGCCCTGAAAGAAAATAACCTCCAACCCAGATTGATGTACCCTGCAAAACTGTCTCTCAAAATTAATGGAGAAACATAACAAAGAGAAACTGGGAAAATTCATGACCACCAATCCAACCCTACAAAAACTACTGAAGGATATTCTAGAGAAAGAGAAAAAAATACTAGGATTTCAGAAACAGTGACAGAGAGGCTTCAATGAATGGGGCAGACAGTGGAATGAAGGGGAAAAGTAGACAATCAATGGCAGAAAAATAGCATAGCAGAAATGAGGCAGTGATGGTTGACTATAATCTCTAACATAGATGGCTTTGATACACTAACAAAAAGAAATACAGGCCAAATAGATCAGGAGGTAGGGCCCATTGAGATGCTCTGTATAGGAAATATAACTAACCTGAAAGAAGATTTATAGGTGGAAAATCAAATATGGGAAAACAATGCTCTATATGACAGGGAACCAGAGAGAAATAGGGGCAACTTGACCAGCACCTGCAGGTAGGTTGGAAAGACATCACACTTTTGTGCAGTAGAGAACTACTCAGCTATAATGAAGGGAAATCTTGAGGCTTTTGTAGGCAAAGGAATACAACCTGAGATCAAGCCCAGGAGTGGGAAGGTTTGGAACCACTTAGGTAAATAGCAGGTTGCCCCCCACAATCTAAAAACTAAGGGAGTTGGTGGGACCCAAAATGTGCAGTGCACCCTGTGAGAGTGAAAGGGGAGGAACTGTCTAAAAAAGGAAGGCAGAGGATATTGTTATAGTGTATCAGGATTTAAAACCCACATCACTCTCACTGCTGGATGAGTTTAGATGGATTATATTCTGTTCCAGTTTGTCAACTTATACTAGATTTGAGGGCACAGACAGCTATCCTGAAAATAGCAGGATATAGTGTGGTAATCATCCTTAATTTTCTATTAACTTAATTTGAAGTCCTGTATAACTTACACTCTCTTACTATGACTGATCTTACTTGAATCTGATTTGTTAGATTGCTGTTTTGTATTGACTGATTTTATTCAAATCTGTTATCATTGATAGCATCAAATCTGAGAGTATAGGCAAGTACACTGAAAATGACAAGATTTACTAGGATTCCCAATCTAGTTTTATTATTACCTGCCTTTGAAGTTTTATACTGTCTACAATGTTTTATTTTTACTAATATTGTTATGTACTGCTATATTCAATTACACTGCTATATTCAATTATGCCTGATGATATGGATATTTCTATTGAAGATAACAAGACACATCATAGTAACCATTGTAGATCACCTTGTATTGCAATTTCATGACTTTTTCATTTCATGTTTTTCTAGGAATTTGTTTTGTTTTGTCTTGCTTTGTTTTGTTTTTCCCTGTAATATAGAAATGATACGTATACATGTAGAGACTCATGCATGCGTAAAATTTATAAACAGTCTATGACAACTGATTATATAATGTGTGATGAAATTAACTACTTTGAAGAAAAAGAGACACTAGAGTACCCAGTGCTGACTCCATAGCATCATGTTGTGAAATCCAGCAATACTATTATTCTTTGTTCAGAGTGATATTAGTCTGCTTTGTTTTGTTTAATTTCAACATACTTGAAGGTATGGACAGCTATTTTGAAGAGACTGAGAGACACTATGACAACCATTGTTGACTTCCCCATTGTCTGGTCTTGAAGATCTAAAATGCTTTCATCATCCTGTTTGGATCAATTTTATACTATGTTGTTTTGTATGAATTCACTGTATGTGAAGATATAGACAACTATTTGGAAGAAAACAAGAGACAATACGATAGATAGTGAAGATCTCTGCTTGTCTTGCTTTGAAATTATGTCTCTTACATTGCTTTCTTATGTTCTGTTTTGTTGTACTTAATTTTACCCTCTTTAAAATAAAAAAATTAAAAATACATATATTACACATTGTTTTGACCAATAAGTACTTTACTGTGATGCAGAAAAGCCAGAACTAATTCTGATTTGGTGTGAATTTCTTTCACCCCCTCCTCCTTTCTCTTCCTAGTCTATAATGACCCCTGTTCCATTCCATTCTTCTACAAGATAAACTTAGTAGTTTCCACAAATGAGTGAGAACATGTGGTATTTGGCTTTCCATGCTTGGCTTATTTTGCTAGATATAATGACTTCCAGTTTCATCTGCATTGTTATGAGTGATAAGATTTCTTTACAGCTGAATAATGTGTGCCTAGTTATGCATGTGCAGGTTCATACATTGTTATTCTCATCTGTTCATCCCTTGATGGGCATCTAGATTGGTTAACCATATTTTGGTTATTATGAATAGTGTCACAATAAATATGAGAATAGAAGTATCTTTTTAGTATAATGATTATAGGTTTACACCACCATCACACCCAGGGAAGCTTTTTTTAGTTTCTAAAGAACCTAGAATACTAAATCCTTACATATATCCTAATCATTAAAAGACAAAGAATTGCAAACAAAGTACCTCTGCTGATGCAATGGATATAACAAGAATATATAAAAATTAGCAGAACAAGGTGCAGCTTGGATGCTACTGCTTAACATTTAATTTTCAAAACAAAACCACAAAAATCATTCATTTTAAAAATGAGTTACATCTATTGAACATTTTGCTTAAAAGGAGAGATACACCATAGAAGTTTATAAAAGGAACAAGTCATTCTTCCTTTTATCTTTTTCACACTTAAAAGCGGAAATAATCTTTGAGCCAGAGCTTTTTAAAAAATAGTATAAAGATTGTTGCTTTCCATGGCCTATATTTAGATTTGTGTGGGTAAGAGTATGGTTGCTGGGCATGGTGTACTGTGTAATAGACAGGAAAACTTGCTAATGGAAAAGGAAAAATATGGAAAAGAGATTTTTTAACACCAAAATAATTTTTTTCCTGTTTCAGAGATTGTCTTAGGATCACCCTAAAATAAGTTTTCCTTCAATTAATGTGAATTTAGTGCTGAAATTATGTGAATCACTCAGTAGTCACTTGCTAACTTGTTTTTAAAATATTTCTAATTTCTTACCTACAGTTTTCATTGTTAGTTACTTAATAATTTGATTTTCTAATACCTAATTGGAATGAAGATTGAAATACTATTTTCTCTTCTCTTTTGCTTTAACTGATTGTGAAATACAACTGAGACTTAATGTGCTTTGTAGACTCAGCAGGGATTGAAGTTTTTTTTTTTTAATCTAGTACAAATGTAGGGAATTGATTAAAATATCTCCAGATCCTCCCTCTGTTTGTCAAACAAACACTCATGCCATGTCTGTTTCAAAGTCACAGTGCACTCAGATATTTTTATTTTTCAGCAAACCTGGTTTGATGCAATTTCACAGTTGAGATTTTTACGTAAGTTGAAGTCAAGAAGTCTGCACTCCTTCTTTCTGACTTGGTGCCAGTTTAAAACATTCTTGTAGTTTGAGCAAATAGTTACAGGAGCCGAAAACCACCTAAAGTACAGAAACTGTAAGGGCTAGTTGCTATAGAAACCCACCTTTGACTCTCCAGGCACTGCTTCTGTCTGCACCGTATGCTGATCTCTTTGCCAGCGCTCTCTGCCACCAAGGTTTCTTCATCAGGGGAGTTTCTGTGAACAACATAGCTTCTCATCCAACTGGAAAATTCCTGTCTTTTATGTCTGCCAGCAGGCAGGTGGGGTTCCAAATGCTCATGAAGGTTTGTTGGACTGAAATTCTGCTGAGTTAGAAAATTTTGCCTTGCACACCCCAGAATTGATTTTCTGTTCTGTTGGTAGTCTGGTTGAAAGTCGGGATATATGTGGACTAGGACGGCAGAATCTTCAGAAAGTACTGGTAATCTCCGTCATCTCACTGTCATCTGCCTCCCTTTGACTTCAAGCCACTAAGCAAAAACCCCGCATCTTTGGAGTCGTGAGGTTAGGTCTTCCCTGTGGAAGTCAGTTGACTGTGGTGTGGTGTAGATTTTTTTCCTTGTGCTGGAATCACACCTGAGTGATGGTTTGAAGGGACAGTGACAGTGTTCAAGATCTCTCTTTTTAAAGAATTCTAACCAAAGTTTGTGAACTCCAAGCTGTTCAGTGGACAGACAGGTGATACAATTGAGCAAGACAGACAGAAGGAAGCTTTGAGAACTGAAGAACTATTTTAAGGCCTTGGTTGGGTGTAAAGTAGCTAGCACTTCTCAGCTCCTTCCAGCTGTCACACAGCAATGAGGCTTCATGTAGCCAGGTCTCTGGATTTGTCAAGACAAGTTAGATATTTATATGAAATGTATTTACTGTAAACTTCTTTCTAAAAAGTTCATAAAATACTTTGAACACTTTATCAAAAGCATTCTAACACTTCAGTTCTTTGTAGATTGTGATCTTTTCAGGAAGGATTTCTCTGAACATACCCTTTCAGTTGAAAAGCTCTACCCAGCCATGACACCTCCTTATTTTCCTTCTATGCTTTTTCCATCTCCGTAGCAGCACATGGTTACTATCTAATACCCAGAGCAAGACATTTTATCTGATTGTTCTTCTTCTAGATGTCTAGCTCCAAGAACAGTGGTTGCTCTCTAAAGGGATGTTTAGTCAGCTTTTTGTCACTGTGACTAAATACTTGAGAAAAACAACATAGAAAAGGGAGGTTTATTTAGGCTCATGGTCTCAGAGGTTGCAATTCATGTTCTCGTGGCTTCATTGCTTTAGGGTCTGTGGTGAGGTGGAGAATCATGGCAAAGAAGCAAGGCAGAAGGAACCTGCCCACCTCACGGGAACCAGAAAGCAGAGAGGAAAAGCCAGAGAAGGGGTCAAGGATGAGACACAGCCTTCACATCCATGCCCTGAGTAACTTGCTTCATCCAGTTAATCCCTCTTCCTAATAGGCCATGGGCTCTGAGCTCATTAATAGGATAACTCATTTGAAGAAGTTAGAGCCTTCAGAATCTAGTCATTTTCCAAAAACCACACCTCTGAAAATCATTACGTTGTGTAACATTCCCCAACACATGAGCCTTGGGAGACAGTCAAGCCATATCATAGACTCCAAGAATATTACTGAATTAAAGATTAATTCAAACAGTAAGGAAATGCAGATCTGATATGCAGGGACAAGTCTAGGGTCAAATGAGGGAGGGACCTAGGACATACAATTGTTATGATCATAAGAATGAGTATCTCCTTAAATTTTGTGTCATAGATACTTTTGTACCTTATTGTCACCACTTCCATGTGGATGCAATTGCCATGGTGATCTCTCATCTTATCCTGAGGGTGGGACAAGAAAGGGAAAAGGATTAGGAATTTTCACAGTTAATATACTAGTGCTACTTAAAAATTTCTCATTCCACTGTGTCTCTAATATGCCCATCAACTGCATGGAAAATATTGACACGGATGATACAGAAATCCTCAGTCGGAATGTAACATTTTGGGGACTGGAGATTTTAGTTTATGTTCTCTTCTCCATTTTTATATAGAAAAATGTAAAACATGATGAACTTGTATGAAAATTTCCATCAGCAAGGAGAGACAGAAATGATTTCAATTCTAAGTGAGAGATGATAAGAGTGGAGAGTACCAATTTATTGAAAGCCAAGATAAGGAATAAATAAGAAAAGGTATTATAATTCACTTTCAAACTAAAATAAGATACAACTTTAAATGAAAAATAATAATTATAAGTATTCAGGTTCTGTAACAAAGATGAGCTGGTATTTCTCATATACATTCTGCTCTCTGTATCCATGGATTCCATGTATATTTATTCAACAAACCTGACATGGAAAATATTAAAAAAAACATCTTTTTTCTGTAGTCAATACAGTAGTATAACAACTATTTCCAAGGCCATGTACATTTTATTAAGTATTGTAAGTAATCTAAAAATGATTTAAAATACTCAAGATGATGTAGGTAGGTAATATGCAAATACTGTGTCATGTGATACAAAGGCTATGGGTATTTGTGGATTTTGGTATCCACGAGTAGGTCTTAGTGCCAGTTCTCCGTGAATTCTCAGAGATGGCTGTATATTTTACCGGCTAAAAAGAGGAATGTCATTTTGCACTCATGTTCACCAAAGAGACAGTGATTCATCACTGTAATACAGGATTAATATAATGGCAAATGTCACAGATTGTTACATGGCAAATGCAGGAGGAGGCTGTGAGATAGAATAGCCAATTGATCGATCGGTAATGAGGCAGATCAAAATACAAACTGTTGAAGAAACTGTTGGAGAACAGATTTCTCAAGAGCTCACAATGGTCCTGTAGGAGAATAATCTTTAAAGATTTTCCATGCCTAGTAGTACAAAGACCTTTAGAGTGACACCAGTTAAGGAAGGGCATTCTGTACTCATTTCCCCCCTACTTCCAACCCCCGGGAGGCTGAAAGTCTTACTCTCTGGGGTGGGAAGGAAGTGCTGAGAGATAAAGGTCCACTATCACTCTTTTTTGAAGCTTACCATTGATAAGAAAGGGAAAAAGATCTGTCTCTCAATCAAACAAAGAGCTTTGCATATTACACAGGATGAGGCATTCTCATTATGGAATGAAAACTGTTTTTGTAATATACATTGACCCAGGATTGTTTTTTAAGAGTAAAATGTCATGGAACATGACAGACTTCATTTCAGGGGAAGCAAGTTTTAAAGAGACAGCACTTAAGTTTCTTTTTGATCCTGTCTCTGAGTATTTTTGTTTGGTTACTGGCTGTCCAGAGCTAAAGCAGACTTGCACTACTTCTGTGGTCAGTCTCCGCAATTAGTTATATTTTCTAAAAAGCTTCCTTCTATGAAGAACAGCCATTTGCTTAATAAGATTGAAAAGACGATCAGGTATTACAGATGTATTTGTATGGCCTTGTTGTAACTGTGTATGAAAAAGGTAAAAGACGTTTATGAACATTCTTATACATATAGAATAACAAATATACTTCTTTATTGCAACTTGCTTATCTAACATGAATAATATAAAGAAACACATGATAGAAGATTTGCATGGAAGACCCCATATGTGCCCTTCTACAATATCATCTCTTTTCTTTTCTTTCTTTTTTGAGAGACAAAGACTCATTATACAGGTCAGGCCAACCTTGAACTGTTTAGAGAGCCCCAGGCTGTCTTAATCTCCTGAATACTGGAATTATGTGCCATTACACTCAGTTCAATTTTATTTAAACTCTAAAATTATATTTGTTTAAACTTCAAAATGTCTCAAGAGGGTAGGAGACCTACCCATCTCATGTCCTCAAGCATACTCAGAGATGGGTTATGAACTGTGTCATTTTTCCTTTTCTTTTACATCTGGACTGGAAAAGCCTAAGTTACTTTAGGGTAATATAGTCTCTGTCTACCTAATGTAGCCTGGAAAACAGTTTTGTAATTAGCAATTGTCTTATGATATATAAGACCTAGCAAACCCTACTGGGCTAATTACCCAAAGTCCCAGAAGATCATGGGAGACTTCTTTTTCTTTTAAATAATGCCTGAAGTTTTGAGAAGTTTCAACAAGACACAGTATAACTTGTGGCAACATAAAATAGGTACAAAATATGGGATATCAGGAGCAATAGCCCTTGCCATCAGCTAATAAAAGTAAATGATCAAATCCTGGCCCTCTGTCAGTCAGTAAAAGTTAAAGATTGATTGTCCTTAGACCATGTGGGTATCACATCTGTGCCTAACTTCTTGATCTTGAATATGTTACTCTTTTTTACAATTGAACGGCTTTGGGAACACTTCTCCCTCACTAGCTTCAGATCTGGGTTCCTCAGTGAGGTGCTGGTGGGCCCGTGGGCTCAGAGTGAGGATCCTCTGACGCTGGGACAGCAGGAGGTATAATTCCTGAATTCTATTTTCAGCCACATACACTGTGTCTTCATGTAGTGGTGCCTCCATGTGGCTGACTGTGGTGATGGTTACATCTGTTGAAAGTCATTGAACTTTCACTTCAAATGGGTGTGCGTTGCTGTCTTACTTATTTTTCTCATTTCTGAGACAAAATACCCAATACCCAAACTCAAAGGGTGAAAGGTTTATTGTAGTTCACAGCTTGCAGAGGTTTCAGTTAGTAGTTGGCTCGCTCCAGGACAGGGTGGCACGGCAGGGGGCACCACAGAGGAGAAAAAAATCCAAACAGTTCCTGCAGGGCAGGCAGAAAGCAGGAGGCAGCAAAAGCACCAAGCAGCAAGTGGCAGAGCAGCAAGAAGCAGCAGCAGCCAGCCTCTTTCTTTCCCTGATATTCTATCCAGGCTACATGTCCTTAGGGTGGGCAGCACTCACACCCAGGGAGGACCTTCCCATTACCCACACCTAGAACGATGCCAAACCAGTCAGTAGACTAATTTAGAAATCTCACACCTTTGATTCCAGCAGCACATACTTAATTCCAGCATAACACACATGGTAGATCTGGTCACCTCTGAAAAGCCCCACCTATGACTGCATGAGGCTTTGGAGAAACACCTAGATACAAGTTGTAACAATTACTATATGGAATTATCTTTCTACAAAATTAATTAAATTATTTTGCATCAATCAGTTTAATAAAAAGTAATAACAGCATTTAACATTTTCCTTAAAACAAAAAACTCTTCAGCAGTTCCATTTACTTATAAGTTTAATTTTAAGTGACTAAAGACAATATTTAAATCTCTTCACTCTATGGTCCCAAGATATATTCAGCAGGACTTTTAACCTATTTTATGTTGTGCCTGGCAAAACTATAGGTTTTTTTTCAGAGTGTGCTTTTTAATGCATAGAATAAGCTGGGTATGATGGCGCATACCTGTAATCCCAGCACTCAGGAGGCTGAGGCAAGAGGATCACTGCAAATTTGAGGCCAACCTGGGCTACATAGTGCATTCAAGCCCAGCTTGAATTGCATAGCAAGACCCTATCTCAAAAAAAAAGTACAGAATAAAAAAAACAACCAATTAAATGGAAATGTATCAAAATACTTTAAAACTCTGATTCATGGTAACATATGTCATTCTTTATTAACATAGTGGATAATAAAACAGCAAAAGCCTAATAATTATCATAATTTCAAAGTTGTGATGAGCCTGACTGGTAATTTAAGATATCTGTAACACTATAATATGCAATTAAGTAATCTATGATTTTTATTGGTGACAAAGTCAAAAAGTACTATGAATGGTATTGTAATTATTTCTTCTCATTCAAGATGGAAGTAAGTACTAAGTTAATGAAAATGAAGGTCCACTTTCCCATCCAGTTTAATCCCTCTCCAGAATGCCTTCCCCACCCCTGCTTTCATTTCGCAATAGGAACTCCTGCCTATTTTTCAGAGAGTGACTTTTTCTCCTATTTTAAGCTCCAGTGAGCTCCAAGGCACTTTCTGCTTTAGTATAGTGTCACCCATCTTAAAACCTAGTGACAGCAGATACCATGAATGTGTAGAAGGCTGTTAACTTTAGACAGTGGAGAAGGATGAGAAACAAGGAGCCCATGTCCTCCAGCAAGGCATTCAGATATAGCTTTCTTTAAAACAAACAGTGAGGTACTAGCCAAATAAAGATTAACCCAGAGCAGGCTAGTGTGCAGCTGTGACTTAACTGTGATTTAATCAGCTGCAATGAATCGCCAGTTCTCTCCTATACCCCACCCCACATCTCCATGAAGTGTCCTTTATGCAGAAAGTCCTTCCCTCTAATCTGCATGAATCAAAACATAGCCAACTTAAAGGCTGGTATTTCCTGCTTCCTCTAGCTGGAATCCATCTGGCCTGTTTCTATGTCCCCAGAGAACTTGGTTCAAATCTCTGTTTTGTTTTTAAACACAGGTCACATTTTGCCCTGTATCTTTGGTGCCCTGTGTTTGTATCCAGCTTTCATTTTCCTGCTTGACCTAGAGTTCTCAGCAGCTGGACGGTTACCCTGCTTCTCTCTGCATCTCCCCTCATGCCTGTGTTTAGGTGTGGACAGTGCTGTGCAGATGTAGCAGACGCAGGCTGACTGTACTGAGCCAACCTCTGCTTCCCTGGCTCTCTTGGTTTGATGTCTTTCTCTGTTTTTTGTCACTAGAAATAAAGTCCTAATATAATTTTTTCTGTCATTGAAGACCTCACACTATAGCCACAAGCTTCCCTTCCATGCAGAAAAGTGTCTGATGTTCTATAAAGTCTTTCTTGAGGACTGGGCATTCATTCATTCATTCATTCATTCATTCACGCATACATTTCCTCATCTGTCAAAAGCCAGCTGAGTTTATAGCGTGAAACACACTGGATTAGAACTGGTGATATATACATGCTTTAATACCTGTTTGTGAAACTTTTCTTAATTGTTCAGTGACAAGGAGATTAATTCCTCTTTATGAAGGGGACTCTTTCCTCATGGTGTGTTGTGAAGGAGCCCAAGTAGCTTTCTGTTAATATGGCCAGTCAGCAGTGACCAAGGGTCCACTGAGTTACCATAGCCATGAACACCCCAACTGCCATGCAGTTACACTTAAAGACCTTAAAAGCAGTAAAATTTGTTTGTGTCCTGTCTTTAAAAATTCCTGGAAACATAGCCTTGAATAAATTACTGAAAATCTGAGTCTCAGTTTTGTTATCTGTAAGATACAGTATCATCTATCTTCTTGAGTGGTTTGATGATTAACTGAATTAAGACATGCCATGGCTTGATTATGGGTAGTGTCCATATGGAAAGGTGAGGTGCCTGGGGTGGGTGTTGGCAAGTGCTGTGGCCTTAAGGGATGGAACCTAGTGAAAGGCCTTCTGGTCATTGGGAAGTGCCCATAAAGGGGCCTATGCAATGCCAACAGTCTTCTCCGGGCTTCCTGTCTCAGGATATGACTCATTGCTTTGACACACACATTTGTATGATGTGTTGCCCTTACAGAGGCCCAGAACAAAGGCCCCAGACAAATCTTGGACTTGACCTTCCAGAACTGTGAGCCAAAGTAAATCTCTTTCCTTCTTCAGTAACCTGTGTCAGGTATTCCATTACAATGATGCTATGATAATTACTGAAACTAATACATATGCAGCTCTTAGAGAAGTGCCTGGTACATACATGGTAAGTACTCCATGAATGTCAAAAGTGTGAACTAATACAAAGATTCTCCCAAATACCTGATTCTCATTAAGTACCTGCTTTGTGCCAAGCACTGGATTAGGCATCAGGAATCTAAGACTGATAAAACGTTGTCCTTTCCTGAGGGACTTCATAACACAATGTAATGTTTTCTGATAAGTAGACTGGAAACTCCTTGGGAAGACTTTTTATAAGACTACTTTTTCATTTGATTGCATAAATAATCAGTCTCAGACAAACATGATTTATTTTTAAAAATAAATATGTATAATACATGTACTATATACAGTTACTTTGGATTAATAAGTATGAAAAAAACTTAAAAGAACTGTTTATTTTGTATTTTTTTGTCATTAGTTATCATCTCCCAACCAATTCTGTAGGAGCAGATGTGATCTTTAGTTCTTTATGGCCAAATTTCCTAGATCTACTGTTTGTAAACATCATCTGACAGAAACCCAAACATTTCTACTCAGGAGGAAATTGTGCCCCTGAAGAAAGGCAGTCAACCGTAAGATCCTGTAGGAAAGAGATTGACATGCAGGGATTATTTGATCAATGACTTTCCCCACTGTAATGGTTGATACACTGTGTCAATTTGAGAAGTCTAAAAGCTTAACTAAGTAACTCAGCAGGTCTGTATCCGAGGGTGTAGTGGACAAGCCCTTAATGCTCTAGAATATTGTTCACTCTGTCATCTTGAGAAGTTTAGAAGTTTAAGCGATTCATCAGGCTCCAGGGTCCTCACTTGGTAAACATCCTGAGCCTGTGCAAGAGGAGGCCACAGAGACAATGTAAGTGCTACACTCACCCTGAGGCAGGTAACTTGCATACAGTAGAAGGGAGGAAAAGAGGCTTGCTCCCCTGGTTTGTCTGCTCATATTGCTTTTGCTGTCTCCTGCCACCTTGAACTGTTACCCCTTTGTCACACACAATTGTGCCTTAGAATCATCAGATTATGAACTGAAACCTCCACAAACTGTAAACTAAATAAACCTTTCTTTCCTTAATTTGGGTGTTGGATATTTTGTCTCAGCAATGAGAGGAAAGTAACCAAGACACCCAGCAAACAGGTGGCACTGTCTGTTCATTTTGTGTTTCTATAACATAATACCACAGACTAGGAAATTTACAAAGAAAAAAATTATTTCTCACAGTTGTAGATGCTGAGAAGTCCAATATCAAGGTTCTGATATTTGTTTGGGGGCCCCCGTGCTGTCATTCTATGACAAAAGGGCAACATAACTCCAGAGTCATGAAGAAGGGGACCAAACTCATCTTTATTATTGGGAACCCACTGTCTCTCAATAATGCACTCATGAGGTCAAAGCACTTGTGATCTAATCAATTCTTTAAAGTCCCACCTCTCAGCACTGTTGCATTGGAAATTAAGTTTCTAACACGTGAACTTGAACAACATACTCAGACCACAGCAGAAACACTTCACAGAGAAGGAAGAAATAGAAGGAAACACTCACATTAACTTACCAGGGCTTCTGTGCAGAAGCAAACCTTTTGGTTAGAAATGACCAAAACCAGTCAAAGCAACCTGTAGCTCTTTGAAAAGTCCAGATGTTTGTGGATGCTGCATAAAATCAGATAATGATAAAGTGTTTACCAGAAAGACAGACGTAGAAAAGCATTTGATTTCATTCTGCCTGCCACTGTCCTATCACTATAGGAATTACAGAGTTGCTCATAGTTGCCAACCAACAGGCATACCTTCTCAGATCATTCCTTTTACAATTCATGGGAGCACGTGGGAGGACAGCATGAGTGAATTAGATTTTGGCTCTTGTCACTGTTTGAATTTTTGGTCTTGGCAGCTGCTATTGGCAGTCTTTAAAAGACTGCAATAATGTTTCTGGAAAAATACTGGTAACTAGTGCCAACACTAAGAAACTCACACCAGCAGAAACTGGTCATGTCTTTTTCTTAAAATCTTGTTTCTTAACTTTGTTGCAGTGTAACATCTCTTTAGAAGTGAGAACATTAATATGCATGCTCTGGTCCAGAGCAAGAAGTCTATTCCAGTTTGTCAAACAAAAGTCCCGAGGGTCTTTTGGAAGGTAAATCATTCTCATGGAACTTGGGTGATCTTAGGGAAAAAAATAAGGAAATCTGCCTTGTTTTATTCTTTGCTTGATTTTTGTTTTTCTGGACACTGCTCTTTCGTTTCTCTCAGGAAAATAATAATTTAGTATCAGGCCAAGTTTTTTGTCTGGCAGATAGCTGATACTTAAGGCAAGTTTATTGACTGACCAAAAAAAATTCCTATAGTTGTCTCTCGATCCACAGGGTGTATGTTCTAAGACACACTCAGTAGATACCTGAAGCTGTAAGTCATGTCAAATCCTAAATTATGGTGATTTTTTTTTTGAGACAAGGTCTTTTTATGTAGTTAAGGCTGATTTTGAATTATGTAATCCAGGTTGGTCTCAAACTCCCAGAGACCTTCCTGCCTCAGCTTCCCAAGTGCTGGGATTATGGGTGTGCACCATCACATCTGGCTAAATTCTGGTTTTTTTTTTCTAGATAAGCACATACAAATTTAATGTGTCTTTTTCCACCATAAATAAGTATTTATCATGTACCATGGCTATAACTTTTGAGGTTTCTGATGTAATAGTGAAACTAATCTGAATGCTTTTTTTCACAATTTCAAGGATAGAAGTTTTTTGTTATGGTAGATATCAACAACCTCAGCTTTGATTTCTTTCTTTCCTCATTACATAGACAATTCCAGTTTTTCACTTGAAAGAAGCACTTTAAGACTTCTTTTTGGTATATTGAGGATTTGGGGTATTACTACTCTTGCACTGCAGGTCATTAAATACAGTAAAGATTACTTAGACACGGGCACTTTAAGATACTGTGGCTGTGGATCTGATAAGCTCCTGAGTGAACAGGAGCAGGTCCTGGACAGAATGTAGATATGATGATCACTTATTCATGTCCTGGGCAGGTGGGAACAGAACAGTGGGGTTTTGTCCTGCTACTCATACGGCACGCAGTTTAAAACTCATTGTTTATTTCTTTAATTGCCCAGTTAATATTTTCAGACCATTAATGACTGTGGGTGAGTGAAACAGCAGAAAGCAAGACCATGAATAAGAGAAGACTACTATGTTCACATGCCAGTCAGATCCCTACCTGTGGTCTCCCTCTTCCCCACAGCACAGGCATTTTCCTTCAAGGGCTCAGCTTCTTTTACTCAAAACACTTGATAAATAAGTAATACAGGTTAATAGTTAAAAGCATAAGATTTTTAGTCAAACGCATTTGCATGTGAATCCGGGTTTTGCAAATAACTACACAGAAAATCTGAGAAACAAGCACAGTCGACTTCAATATTTTTTCTCCACTATAGAAGTGTTGTCTGTGATCTATCCTTATAGCTTTATTTGAAGATAACACATTTCTTCAAATTTTAGTCATTTGCAAATTGCCTGCACAGTGTTTACTATCTTCAGATACCATTTGTGCTATTAATTCCTTAATATTTTCTTTAAACTCAATTTTATAGAAAGATTAATTTTAAAAGAAAATGGGAATGCCATTATTATTTCACCAGTGGTAGAATGAGTCTGAAAATAAAATAATGACTAGTGAATTTTCTGTGGAGCTGAAAATTCCTCTGCCAGCTGAATCTACTGTCTCTGCCTAAGAACCTCATTTCACAAGGCCCAGAGTAGGCAGGCTGAACAGCCTGCCTGATCCGTTGATCCTGGCCACTCAGACCAAGGACCTTGACTCCTGAGGTTCCTGTTAATGTGCACATGCATCATGCGGCCCCTACAATCAAAGAACTTGAAGACTTGGCTGCCCTCATGACAGTGCCATTGAGTTGAATATCTACATGAACAAGACAACAAAATGCCCCCAGAGACTCTCCACATTCTCAAGGGGATAGCCAAGGGGCACCAATACAAAGGAAAGCAAGCACTGCATAGTAGAGCTGTACAGAATGATTGAAGAAGAATTAAAGAAATTCAGCAAGTTTAAAGAGAACATGTCTGAAAACAGTAGAAACACTACAAACGAACTGATGTGGATATGGGAGAAACAAAAATGGGAAGAGTAGACCAAAATGGTGCAAAATATGAATGGAAAATTTACCAAAGGCATAGACCCCTACAAAAAGGGGCCAAACACATTCCAGAGTTTAAAAAAAAATTCATAAAGTCATAAACAGCAGAAATGCCTAATGCAGACAGGATTTCTGGAATTAAGAACCAAATGGGAAATCATGACAAATTACTCAGAAAAGCCTTAAAAATGATGAAAACATGAGAAATGCATTCAACAGTTAATAGTTGATGCAAAGTAGATTAACTTAAAGCTAATTAGAGTTAGAGAAAAATTAGAAGACAGCATACATGGGATAAAAAAGTTTGCAGAAACCATAATAGAAAACTTTCCAAGTACAGTAAACCCCTAACTTATGAACATTTGAGTTGCAAACTCTCACAGATATGAATGCCGTATTTACACTCCTAGATGTGAGAAAATTGTGGAATTAGTTCACACTTTTGCTCACAAAAATAGTTTACTCACAATATTCATGTGTGTGTGTGTGCAGGTATATTTTTTTTGGTTTACATTGTTTATTTGTATCAAAGATGTAACC
Source organism: Hydrochoerus hydrochaeris (assembly GCA_004027455.1). Lineage (NCBI taxonomy): Eukaryota > Metazoa > Chordata > Mammalia > Rodentia > Hydrochaeridae > Hydrochoerus > Hydrochoerus hydrochaeris. The sequence continues at coordinate 48,698 of PVLA01002350.1, read as the reverse complement.
AGACTTCCAAATGAATCTTATGAATATTTCCTGCAACTGAACTTGTTTGTAAGTTTGAGACTTACTGTATGAGGAAAGATTTCAATGTACAGGTACAAGAGGCCTTCAGAACATGAATTAACTATAACAACAACAACAAAATGCTTCCCATGACACACCATAGTCAAAATCCAGTTGTCTAACAAAAAGACAGGATTTTAAAAGCTGTCAGGGAAAAACAACAAATTGCTTATAAAGGTAAACCTCTCTTTTACAGCTCACTTATGAACACAAATTTAAGGGCCAGAAAGCTGTAGAGTGAAGTGCTTGAAACCTTAAAATTAAACAACTTCCAAGCCAGGATAATATGTCCTGCAAAACTATCTCTCAGAACTGTTAGATAAATTAGGACATTCCACAACAAAAAACACCTTAAGAGATATACAACAAAGAACACCAAATCAACACTCAAAAAAAAAAAAAAAAACTCAAGAACATCCTTACACAGAGACAACAAAGTCAAAAAATCAGATGGAATAAATGCATCAACCAAGGCAAACTGAAGAAAAATAAAGAACCTAATAATGGAAAAAAAAAGAATGTAAAGAAATATTTTTTATTAATAACTCTCAATGTGAATAGCTTCAACTCCCCAAGTAAATAAAGTTTTTAAAGGCACATATGGTAGATTGGATCAAAAACAGAATCCAAAAGTCTTTTGCATTCAAGAAATGATCTAATTCCAAAAGAAATTCATAAACTAAAAATCAAAGGACAAAAAATAATATTCCACATACCAGGACCATGAAAGCAAACAGAGGTACTCTCAAACAAAGTAAATGTCAAGCAAAAACTGATTATAAAAGGAAAAAATCTGGCTGCATATTAGGAATAATTTAACAGGAAGATATAAGAATTTTAAATATGGACCAAATATCAGAACACCTAACTTCATAGAACAAATCTTGTGAGATATAAAAGATCAAATAAACACAAACATAATAATAGCGGGTGACTTCAGTACCCCATTTTCATACAGAGAAAAAATATCTAAAACAAAATATCTGCAAAGAAATAACAAAGTTGAACTATAGTTTTCTACCCTATGACAAAATAGCACTCATTCACAGAAGCACATGGACCTTTCTCCAAAATAGACCACACATTCTGGTACATAAAGATTGCTTAAATACAAGAAGATAGATAGTTAGATAGGTAGATAGATAGATAGATAGATGATAGAATCCATGAATTAAAGAGCTAGTTCTTTGAAAGAATAAGCAAAATAGAAAAGCCTTTATCCAAACTTACCAAAAGAAGGAGAGAAAAAACACATCAATGCATTTAAAGATGAGAAAAGGTGAGATCACAGCGGACCCCACTGAAATCCAGAAGACATTAGTAACTACCATGAAGAATTGTACTTCAACAAATTGGAGAATCTTGAAGAAATGGACAGACTCCTAATATGAATTACAAAATTAAACTTAAAAGAAAAATTCTGAACAATTCAATAACAATTCATGAAATTGTTACAGTAATTTTAAAAAACTACTAAGAAAAGCCAGGACCTAATGGATTCACCAGTGAATTCTAAAAGACATTCAGGTCTTCCAGTAAGAAAGAGTGGTAAGTAACAACAAACCAATGTCTTCAAATTCAGAAACCAGAGTCCTGAGCAAGTTGCTCTGAGCCCCTCTAGCTGGCTAAGATACTTTCTGTGACTTCTGATGGCTGTGTGCTGCATGAGAAGGACTCTATGATTCCCTGAAGCCATACAATGGTGACATTGTGGGATGAAACCAGGGATGGGGTGGAACCAGGAAGAGATCTGAAAGGAAGTGACAAGAGCCAGCTACAGGGAACCACAGACTCCATGTTTAGCTCCAAACCCTGAAGATCTGCTGGCCTTTTTCCCTGTGCTGGGTTGGGGTTACTTCTGGATTCCCTGAATCTTGTCCCCGCTGTGACATGCTTAGGCCATGATGTTGTGTTGGGTCACCCAAGAAACAGCCTCATCTACACCCATCTGGAGAAAGCAGGGTGGAGGTTATTGAGAGACCCTAATTCAGAGTCTCACTGTGGATTCCATGCTGGCCTCAAATTTGTGACATTCTCCTGCCTCAGTCTCCCAAATTCTGGAATTACAGCTAAGCATGGTGATTCATGCTTGAAATCCAGCAATTCAGACAAAGAGGCAGTAAAGGATCAGTACAAGTCGTAGGCTAAGTTGGACTACCTAGAGAGTTAAAGGCCAGCCTGAACTACATAGGGAGATACTGACTAAATAATGAAAAACATTTTACATCAAAACCATGTGAGTGAAGAAGCTGGGAAGATGGTGGATCAATAAGCAGCAAAGAGCCTCTCTGAGCAAAACAGCTCAGATGCTGGAAAATAGCATCCTGGAGAAGACCAGATCGAAGGAGATGGATCCTCTTGGCCCAGGAAGGAACTAAAGAGGAAAAAAAAGAAAGGAAAAGAAAAATATGGACAGAAGGCTGTAGCCAGATGCACTCTCACTGGAGCTGGTCCCAATGTGTGTGAAACACCACTGGACTCTGAAGATACATGGCTGCAGTGAAGTTGGGGGTTGGCAAGCCCAAGAGCCTTGGTGGGTGAACATGGTCACAGAAGGGAGAGGTGGAGAACAGCACTGGCTTGGAGATCTTCACAGGCTCTCAATGTGTGGGGAACTCAGTCTTCCTGTGAGAGTGGGCAATTGGCCAGATGACATTTCAGAGTTGGGCAAGATAAGCCCAGAATCAGAACTGCAGTGGCTTCAGTCAGCTACTCCTAGCACAGAGCAGATTGATGAGAATTGCTTGGACTGAGTCCTGCCACCATGTACCATCCAATAGCCAAGGACAAGGTTTCCCTGAAGTTAACCCTAACTAGCCCCATCCATGTGGCACACACTAATGTGGTGAAGACTCCCAGTGGTTAACCAGCTCAGAAGGAAAGGCCAGTCTGCCCCACCCATGCTTTGTACTTCAGTGGTCATCAGCAGACCTGAGAGGGCAGCAATCCCTAGCCAGCACACTTCAGAGTAATTGTGGCTAATATAGGAAATGCAAGGGCCCCCCCCCCCATTGTCCACTCATCTGGAAGAAGCCAGAAACATGACAAGAGGAAGAAACAAAAGGAAATCTCCAGCCCCCAATGAAAACACTACTGGCTTGGGGGAAGTAAACACAGAAGAGATCAGGAGTTGCACACCTGCAGATTCTGAAGAAACAGCATCTGACATAAAGAAATATCTTCAGGACATTATAAAAGAACTCAAAACAGAAATACTAATACAAGTAAAGGAAGATATAAGAAAAACAATAAAAGAAATGCTAAGCACCTCTCAAGAATACACAGATGGAAGAATGGAGGAGCACAGAAAAAGGAGGGAAACCTTTGATGAAAGATATAAAAAAATCTAGAATACATGAAACAGATTCAAAGAGATTACCAGGAAATTAAAAACTCCATTGAAAGCTGGCAAAACTGCCTGAGAGAAACTAAAGATAGACTATCAAACCTTGAAGACTGGTTTGCAACATGTGATCATAAAAGGAAAGATCTTTTAAAAATAACAAGGAACCTGGAAGAAACAACACAAAGGTTAGAGGATGACAAGAGGATCTATAACTTAAGAATAAAAAAATGTGAGTGAAGAAGCAGGGGTAAACATAAATGAAATACAAAAGCTATTTACAGAAATAATTGAATAAAACTTCCAAAGCATAGGAAAAAAAATGATATTCAGATATATGAGGCATACAGAACTCCAGCCAGCTATAACCAAAATAGATCTACACTCAGACATATAATAATCAAAATCCCAGAAATTCAATGCAAGAACAGAATATTAAAAAGTGTCTGGGAAAACAAACAGATCACCTAAAAAGGAAAACCCATCAGAATCACAATAGACTTCTCAACACAAACCATCAAATCAAGAAGAGCTTGGAGTAAAGTATTCCAAACACTGAAAGAAAATAACCTCTAATCCAGATTGATGTACCCTGCAAAACTATCTCTCAAAATTAATGTAGAAATGAGATTCTTCCATGACAAAGAGGAATTGGGAGAGTTCATGACCACCAATCCAACCTCACAAAAAATATTGAAGTACATTCTAGAGAGAGAGAAAAAAGGCCATGGTTTCAGGAACAGTAGCAGAGGGGACTAACTGAATGGGGCTGACATTAGAATGAAGAGGAAATATAGGCAACTAATGGCAGAAAAATAGCATGGCAGAGAAGGTTGGTCATAATCACCAACATAGATGGCCTCTATACACTAATAAAAATAAACACAGGCAGAGTGGATCAGGACATAGGGTCCATTGAGATGCTCTGTATAAGAAATACAATTAACCTGAAAGAGGGTTTATGGACTGAAAGTCAAAGATGAGAAAACAATGCTCTATATGACAGGGAACCAGAAAAAAGTGGGGGTAGCCTCACCCATCAGCTGCAGATTGGTTGGAAAGACATAACACTTTTATACAATGGAGAACTACTCAGCTATATGGAAGGAAAACCTTGAGGCTCTTGTAGGTAAATGGCTACAACTTAAGATCAAACTCAGGGGTAAAAAGGTTCAGAATCACTTTGGTAAATAGTGGGTTGTCCCTCTAATCTAAAACCTAAAGGAGTTAGTGGGATACAAAATATACAATGTACCCTGTAAAGTGAAAGAGGAGGAGTTGTCTAAAAAAGGAAGGCAGAAGACATTGTTAATCTTGTACCATGATTTGAAAACCATATTGTTTTCATCACTCTGTTTAGTTTGGTTATATTCTGTTCCAGTTTGTCTACTTGTACTAGATTTGAGGGCATAGGCAGCTGTTCCAAAGATAGCAGGATATACTACAGTAATCATTTTAAATTTCCTATTAACACAATCTGAAGCCCTTTGTTTCTTTCACTGTCTTGTTTTGACTGATTTTATTTGAATCTGTTTTGTTCAATAGCTGCCTTGTCTTGACTGATTTTATTTGAATCTGTTATGTTTGATAGTATCAAGTCTGAGAATATAGGCAACTACTCTGAAGACAATAAGATTCACTATGATACCCATTCTGGTTTGACTATTACCCTCTTTTGAAGTCCTATAATGTCTCCAATGTTTTATTTTTATTGATTTTGTTCCTTACTGCTATGTTCAATTCTACTGTACCTGATGATATGGGCAATTCTATTGAAGATAATGAGACATCATGGTAACCACTGTAGATCACCTTGTATTGTGGTTTTAAATCATGTACTGTCCATCATTTTGTTTTGAATGACCCCATTTTGTTTTTTTTCTCATTTGGTTTTATTCTTTTCAAAATAAAAAAAAAAGATTGCAAAAAAAAATTCAAAAACTAAACACTGGAAAATAATGACTTGGGAAAGAAAAAAGAAAGAGGGAGGTGAACTCAGGACCCAGGAATGATCTGAAGGAAAAACAGCCATAGTACTATAAGCTGAATGATACAGAATCCAGTCCTACAACCAAAGTCAGGATCAGCCTGCTCTTCTGTGGAGTTGAAAACACCAGAATCAGCATCCCACAATCTTCTTATTGTAGGCTTGCTGGGATCATCCAGCATTAAACTGGGTGCTGTCTGCCCCCTTTGTCAATAGTGTCAGCAGAGTCACACACTGAATAGGACACTACCACAAAAATGTAGACCCCAGAAGAGAACTGAAGGCTTCAAAGCACAGCTTTTGTTTTCACTTGAAGTTAAACACTGTTTTTAGTTTTCTAGATTTATTGTCTTCTTGCATTCTTTTCCTTTTTTTCATTCCCTCCTGTCTTTTTTCACCAGTTTCCCAAAGCTTGGGGAATCTTCTTTTGTCCTTTATCCTGTCTTCTTTTATTTCTCCAGTTTTTTTCATCTCTTTAAAACTTTCTCCCCTGAGGGTAAAATCACAATCTCAAAGGAATATTCACTGCATATAATTTTTGATTTGTTGTAAATTTTCTTATATTACTACAAATCTTGTACCCATGGTTAAAGTTGGCTAGTTAGCAGTTATCATGGTTTGTTATTTTCTGTACTGTGCTTCATGATAGTTACTACTGATTGAACTACTTTAGTACTACTTTATGGTGGCATAGTTATTGTGATCAGCTGTGTTTTTATGGCAATATCAAGATTGTCTGATGGTCTTAAACAATGCCATAGTCCAATCACAAAGAACTGGGTGCTAGAACAAACATGCAGCAACTTCTCATGCATAATATATTAAAGAAGCAGGATTTTGAAACAGACTCAAAACCCAAACTTCCAGCTAAGCCTAGAAGATATCTTGGAAAAGTAGTCATTTCCTAAGGACATTGCAATACTAGTAATAAAGCTACCTACCACAAACAATTCACAAGCCCCAATTCAGAAAGCAAATTTTTAAAATGGAAAATGAGCAGAGACAAATGCAAGATGCAAGCCCAGACCTTCAGCTCATCCAAGGCAAATTCAGGGGGTTCTGAGGTGAAATTAAAAAAAAAAACTATCTAAACTCTCTGAAATGGTAGCAGTGGAAGCCACAAAGAAGATGAATGCAGCTCTATAATAGAAAATAATCGGCATCATGTTGAAACTTTGGGCACTGGAGAACAGGTGGCCTACTGGTCACCCTGGTGAGCCGCTGGTGGCCTGGCAAACCACTGGCACACCAGGGCGAGAACTATCCATGACTCCTAAGCTCTGCATCATGTTGGAACTTTGGGCGCTGGGAGAACAGGCAGCCTACTGGCCGCTCTGGTGAGCAGCTGGGGGCCTAGCAAGTCGCTGGTGCACCAGGGCAGGAACTATCAGCAATTTCTGAACTCTGTCATGTTGGAACTTTGGGTGCTGGAGAACAGGTGGCCTACTCGCTGCCCTGGTGAGCAGCTGGTGGCCTGGTAAACCACTGGCACACCAGGGCGAGAGCTATCAGTGACTCCTAAACTCTGCATCATGTTGGAACTTTGGGCACTGGGAGATAAGGCGGCCTGCTGGCTGGCCTGGTAAGAAGCTGGGGCCCCACAGGTGCACGGGCTAAGAATCAGACATTGATCAACCCCCCACCCCCATTAGCAAGTAGGCACCAGAAATCTGAGTATCTTTTTGGAGGATGAATGTATACAGCGTGGTAAGTAAGGGGGATCTCCTTCTACCATCTCTTTGAAGGCAAATATTTTTATCACTGTTTTGCTCAATTTTGATTAATGGTACTGCTTTATTCAATATTCTGTTTTTAAAAGTTCGATATTTCCTTCCGTTTTCCTCTATTTGATTGAAAGAACAGCTAATGTGAACAAAATGGGCTGTACTATTGAGCCCGTTGCTTGTGTCCTGGTGACCTGCTCTGACGTTCTGTGGTAGTTTTATTGCAGTGTGGTTGCATGAGTTTGTTCTGTCTTGTTCTGCTGTATTTTGCTACCTTCAAAAAAAAAAAGTAGATAAGTAACAAAATACCTCCAAAAATCTCCCAACTCCACCAAAGCTGATCCATGGATCATGGATGAGGAGAAACTCAAAAACAAGGCAACAGAATTATATAAGGTGATTAAAAGTATATAACAACAACCAAACAAGTCAGTAAGGTACTGAGCAACCTGAAACAGGATATAACTAAGCAGATAATGGACTTAAAAAGTAAAAAGAAGAAAAGAAAGTACTCTAGAGGATATGGCTGCATGTATGTTTGAGTGTGTAGGATTGATAACCATGTTGCTAAGTTGTTACTGGATCACTGAACTTCTTTGCAGTCTCACTGTTTGAATGTACACTTTGTATGCTTTAATTTTGTAACTTTAACAACTAGGTCTAAGAAGACAATATGTAGTTTATCAACTAGTGATTTCTTACTGCTTTTTTTCCTGAGATTCTGTATTGTTTCTACCCCTTTTTCTGTTTTGCTTTTTTTTCTCTTTAAATAAAATTTAAAAAAATAAAACAATAAAATAATCAGAAATAGTTATACAAATAACCAAGGATATGATAACTCTAATAAAGGACATCATCTTCATTACTTTCTTGCTTGTTGTTGAGACAAAATACCCAGTGTCAAAGTTACAGAAGAAAAGGCTTATTTATCTCACAGTTTGTGGAGGTTTCAGTCCATAATCAGCTGGCTCCAAGATAGGGTGGCATGGCATAGGAGTAATACTTCAAAGCAGCAGAAGACAACAAACAAGATGAAAAAGGGGAACAAGCCTCTTCCCTTCTCTTATATTGTAAGCAGACTACCAACATCCTCAGAGTGAGTGTAGCACTCACACAATTTATATGTCCTCCTCTTGCACAAGCTGAGAATATTTATAAAGTAAGGGCCTCAGCTTCCTGTTGAGTTGCTTAGTTAAATTTCTAAACTTCAAATTGACACAATGAACAACATCCTAGTATAATAACAGCTTGTCCTATATATCCCAGGATGTAGAGCATTGAGTCACTTAAGCTTCTAGACTTCTCTAGTTGACAAAATGTATCAACCATGACAGACAGTTAGTGAATCTAGAGTAGATACAAACAAAAACAATAGAGGACCTTAGTTAATGATGGAAACCATGAATGTCCAACATAGGAAAGAACTAAATTCTATGAAGTCAATTCAAGCAGATATATGGAGATTAAAAATTCTATTGGAAGTATATGCAGCAGAATCAACCAAAGTGATTATAGAATATCAGATCTAGAAAACAGAATTGCAGTTAGCATTCATCAAATGAAAGACTTCTTTCAAAAATCAAGGAACATTTAAAATCAATCTCATAACTGCTAAATGATCAAAGAAGAATGATGTAAGATAGAATGAAAAATCAGAAGGTAGCACAACAAACATTTAAAAACCTGTTTATAGAAGTAATGGCAGAAAACTTCTCAAGCATAGAAAAAGAATTCGATATTCAGATAAGTGAGCCATACAGCACTTAAATTAACCATGATGAGAAAAACATCTACACCAAGGCATATATTAGTTAAGATTCAAGAAATTCAATTCAAGAATAGAAGCTATAAAGAAAAGAAACAAATCACCTATAAAGGAAAGCACATGAGAATCACAGCAGATTTCTCAACAGAAACTAACATGTCAAGGAGAGCTTGGAGTGAAGTACTACAAGCACTAAAAGAAAACATCCTTCAACCAAGACTAATATACACTGACAAATTAGCTTGTAAAACTGGAGAAATTAAAAACTCCTATGATTAAGAACACTTGAAGAAATACATGACCAACCAAATGAGCACCCCAAAAAGTTCTAAATATGTTCTAATAAATGATGATGGAGACAATTGTATGAATAACAGTAGAATGAATCTACCAATGAGGCAAGCAATTAAACAAAAGAGAAAGAAAGGAAACCAACAAAAGAAAACAATGGCAAAAATAAGTCAATACATATCAATTATAACCAACACAGTGATTGGTCTCACTGCACCAATCAAAATAAATACGTTCATAAAATGATCAAGAGACATGATCCAACAACATGCTGCATATGAAATACATTTAACTCAAAAGAAATTCATAAACTGAATGTCAAAGTATGATAAATAGTACTCCATACAGTAAGAACCTGGAAAAAGCAAGGGTAATTATTGCATTTGTAGATGAAGTAGGTTTCAAGCCAAAACTGACCAGAAGAGACTAAGAATACTACATACCTGTTAAGGGAACAAGCCTGAGGAAAATATAACAGTCATAAATTTATATGCACAAAACATTTCTAAAATTCATTTGGAAACAGAAGAGACCTAGAATAGCAAAAACAATTCTGGACAACAAAGGCAAGGGAACAGGCATCACAATCCCTGACTTGAAATTATACTACAATGCTACAGTGATAAAATCAACATGATGCTGAACATGAGACAGACCTGAGTATCAATGGAACACATTGCAAGATACAGACACAATTACAAAGGCATTCAGCCACCTTATCTTTGACAAAGGGGCTAAACATGTTCACTGGATGAAAGGTAGTCTCTTTAATGAATGGTGGAGTATTTCACCTGTCTGAAAGAAACCAGAAACATGACAAGATAGAGAGACAACAAAAAGCCTCCAACCACTGACCCAGGGAAATTAAGTCCAGGAGAGGTAACTACAGAGGAGATTGAGGGCAGCAAACATGCAATATCAGACATGGCCTCATTGGAAATAAAGAAATACTTCTGTGACCTCATTGATGAATTTAAATCTGAAAAATTCTAACTCAGGGGAAGCAAGATAAAAGAAGATTAATAAAATCAATGCTGGGCACTCCTCAAGAAGACACAAATGGAAGAATGGAGGAACCCAGAGAAAGGAGAGAAGACTTTGATGAAGAATATAAACAAAACCTAAATGCATGAAACAATCAAAGAGAATATCAAGAAATTAAAAACTCCACTGAAAGCTGGCAAAATTTCTTAACAGAAACTAAAGACAGACTTTCAAAACTTGAAGATAGACTTGCAATATATGATTGCAAAAGGAAGGATCTCTTAAAAATAACAAGGAACCAGGAAGTAATGATACAAAAGCTAGAAGAGAAGAGGGTTTATAACTTAAGAAAAAAAATGTGAACAAAGAAGTACAGACAAATACAAATGAAATAAAAAGGCTATTCACAGAAATAATTAAAGAAAACTTACCAAGCTTGGGAAACAGAAGTGATGTTTAGATATATGAGGCATACAGAACTCCAGCCAGCTACAACCAAAACAGATCTACACCCAGACATATAATTATCAGAATCCCAGAAATTCATTACAAGAACAGAATATTAAAAGCAGTCAGAGAAAAGAAACAGATTACCTATAAAGGAAAACTCATCAAAATCACAGCAGAATTCTTGATGCAAACTATCAAATCAAGAAGAGCTTGGAGCAAAATATTCCAAGCCCTGAAAGAAAATAACCTCCAACCCAGATTGATGTGCCCTACAACACTGTCTCTCAAAATTCAGGGAGAGACAAGATATTTCCATGACAAAGAGGAAGTGGGGGAGTTTGTGACCACCAATCCAACTCTGCAAAGCATACTGCAGGACATTCTAGAGAGAGAGAGAGAAGAAAATCACCAGGGTTCCATGTTACTAAGTTTTTGTTGGATAGATTAACAGAACTGATTGCAGTCTCACTGTTTAAATGTCTATTTTGTATGCTTTACTTTTGTAACTTGACCAACTACTTCTAAGAGGAAAATATGTAATTATCAACTAGTGATTTTTTACTGGTTTTTGTTTTTCTTTTGAAAATTTATACTATTTCTACCCTTTTTCTGTTTCATTTTTTTCCTTAAATAAAAAAAATGGTGGAGAAATTGGCTTTTTACATGCTGAATACTGAAACTAGACCCATGTCTATCACTATGCACTAAACTACAGTCAAAATGGATCAAAAATCTAAATATTAAAATGGAAATACTAAATATACTGGAAGACAAGATAGGTAGAAATCTTGTAGACATAGGGATAGGCAAAAAGTTCGTGAACAAAAGGTAAACTGCAGTGGAAGTATTTCAAAGAATCAACAACTGGAATCTCACCTGATTAAAATATTTTTGCACTTCAAAAGAAATCACCAACAGGATGAAAAGAAAACTCACAGAATGGGAAAGAATTTTAGCCAACTGTCCCTCAGACAAAGGACTTATATCCAGAATATATAAAGAATTGAAAAATATCAGGCCAAAATTCAAAGACCCAAGCCAAGAATGGGCATCTGAAATGAACAGTCACTTCTCAGATGAAGAAATACAAATGGCAAATAAATACATGAAGAAATATTGAACGTCACTGGTCAATCTAGAAAAACAAATTAAAACAACCCTGAGATTTCATCTCACTCCAGAAAGAATGGCTACCATCAAGAAATCAATTGACAATGAATGTTGGCAGGGCTGTGGGGGAAAAAGGAATGCTTCTTCACTGTTGGTGGGAGTGCAGACTGGTGCAGCCACTGAGGAAATCAGTATGGAGATTCCTCAAAAAAAAAAAAAAAAAAAACTAGGATTGGAAGTCTCATTCAATCCAACTATTCACCTTCTGGGTATTTTCCCAGAAAAATTGAAAATGACATGCTACAGTGATATATGTGCACACATGTTTATAGTAGCACAATTTGTAATAGTTAAACTTGGAGACAACTCAAATACTCATGAACTACAAAATGGATAAAAATATGTGTCATTTTTATACAATGGAATATTACTTAGCCATGAAGAAGCATATTCTTGAGGCTTTTTTGGGTAAATGGAGGCAATTTGAGATCATATTGATAAATGAAATAAATCAAACTCAAATTTGTAAATATATTGTCTCCCTAGTGTAAAAAAACCTGAAAGAGTACTAAGATCTAAAATGTACAACAGATATTGTAACAATGAAAGGGAAAGAAAGTGCTCAAAAGGAAAGTACAACAAGGTTAGGGGAAAGAGAGAAGGAAGAAAGGAAAACATTACATATATATATGCAAGATAGATAGATATGCTATTAATCTCTGTTAGTGCATCCAAAAGAGCAGTTTGTGCATTCACTGTTTGTTTGATCATTTTTGTGCCTAACTCTTATAACTTTAACACCTAATTCTAAGATAACATTATGCAATATATTAATTACTGTTAATCTCCTACTATTTTTTTGAATTTTGTATCATTCTTATTCTTTTTTCTGTTTTGTTTTTTTAAATTAAAAGTAAATTATATGTACAAATACTGGTGCCACCAACTATATAAAATGAACTTTAACAATACAAAAAGTCAATTCAACCAGAGGACAAACCGGCTCCCAGAGAGGACGTAGGCCCAAGCAGCTGCAAGGGAGTTCCAGCCCGTGCTGCAGCAAGGGCAAGGAAAGTTCCAGCTCACTGGCCTTAGCTCAAGGGAGTCTGGGACATCATTCCCGGTGCTGGGGTGCCTGCCCAGCCCCCTAGGACACCCTATTGAACATAGATGCAAAAATTCTCAATAAAATATTGGCAAACAGGATGCAGCAAATCATCAAGAAAATTATACACCATGACCAAGTAGCATTCATCCCAGGCATGCAGGGATGGTTCAACATATGGAAATCAATAAATGTAATCCACTATATCAATAGAGCCAAAAGTAAGAATCACATGATCATTTCTATAGATGCAGAAAAAGCTTTTGATAAGATCCAACACTGATTCATGATAAGAACCTTACAGAGAATTGGAATAGATGGTCTTTACCTCAATATGATAAAGGCCATCTATGACAAACCAACAGCCAGCATCATATTAAATGGCCCAAAACTGAAAGCCTTTACCTTAAAATCAGGCAGAAGACAAGGATGTCCCTTATCACCTATTCAACATAGTACTGGAAACACTAGCCAGAGCAATTAAATAAGAGAGAGAAATAAAAGGAGTAAAGACAGGAAAAGACGAAGTTAAATTATCATTATTTGCAGATGACATGACACTCTACATAGAGACCCCCAAAACTCCATTGAAAGACTCCTAGATATAATTAATAAATTCAGCAATGTAGCAGGGTACAAAGTTAATACTCAAAAATCAATATCATTCCTATACACTAACAACAAAATCACCAAGAGAGAAATAAGAGAAGCCATATCCTTCACACTAGCCTCCAAAAAAAATGAAATACTTAGGAATTAATCTAACAAAAGAAGTAAAAGAGCTATACAGAGAAAATGAAAATACCCTGAAAAAAAGAAATCAAAGAGGACCTCAGAAAATGGAAAGACATCCCTTGTTCATGAACAGGAAGAACAAACATTGTGAAAATGGCCATCCTCTCAAAATTGTTATACAGATTCAATGCAATCCCAATGAAAATACCACTAACATACCTCATAGATCTAGAGAAATGAATCATTCCTAAAATTCATCTGGAACCAGAAGAGACCTAGCATAGCAAAGGCAATTCTAAGCAGCAAAGGCAAGGCAGGAGGCATCACAATCCCTGACTTGAAGTTATACTACAAAGCTACTGTAATAAAGTCAACATGGTTCTAGAATAAAAACAGATCTGAAGATCAATGGAATAGATTAGAAGATACAACCACAACTACAAACACACTAAACTACCTTATCTTTGATAAAGGGGCCAAACATGTTCACTGAAGAATGACAGTCTCTTTAATAAGTGGTGCTGGGGGGGGGGCTGGGGATTTAGCTCAGTGGCATAAGTGCCTGCCTTGAAAGCAGGTGGTCATGAGTTCGATCCCCGGTACCGATAAAAAATAAAAAAAAAGAAATTCAATAAGTAGTGCTGGAAAAACTGGATATCCATATACTGAAAACTAAAACTAGACCCACGCCTATCACCATGTACTAAACTAAAATCTAAATGGATCAAAGATCTAAATATTAAAACAGAAACACTAAATCTGTTGGAAGACAAAGTAGGTAAAAATCTTGAAGACATCGAGGTAGGTAGAGAATTCATGAACAAGAACCAAACCACATGGAAAATACTTCCCAGAATCAATGACTGTGATCACATCTTATTAAAGAGTTTCTGCATGTTGAAAGAAATCTCCAGCAGAGTGAAAATAAAACGCACAAACTGGGAAAAAATCTTAGTGAACTGTCCCTCAGACAAACGACTTATAGAGAATTAAAAAAAATCAGACCCCCAAAATTCAAAGACCCAATCCAAAAATGGGCATCCAAGGTGAACACACAGTTCTCAGATGAAGAAATATGAATGGCAAATAAATACATGAAAAAATGTTCAACATCATTGGTCATTAGAGAAATGCAAATCAAAACCACACTGAGATTTCATCTCACTCTGGAAAGAATGGCTAGGATCAACAAAACTACCAACAACAAATGCTGGAGAGGCTGTGGAGAAAAAAAGAACTCTTCTGCACTGTTGGTGGGAGTGCAGACTGGTGCAGCCACTGTGGAGGTCAGTCTGGAGGTTCCTCAAAGAGCTGGGATTGGAAGTCCCATTTGACCCAGCTATTCCACTGCTAGGCATATTCCCAGAAGAACTGGAAACATCATACCACAGTGATATATGTGCACCCATGTTTATAGCAGCACAGTTTGTAATAGCCAGATCTTGGAAACAACCTAAGTGTCCATCAACTGAGGAATGGATTAAAAAATTGTGGTACTTTTATACAGTGGACTACGACTCAGCTATAAAGAATGATCACATTGAGATATTTATAAATAAATGGATTCAACTTGAGACCATATTCATAAGCAAAATAAATCAAACTCACATGTATAAATACCATATAGTATCCCTAGTGTAATAAATGGTAAGGGTACAAAAGATTTTATGGTAATCATGGTTATATTGCTTTGAAGTCTTATAATGTTCTCATTCATGAGTTAGAATGGTTTTACTCTGTTTTGTTTGAATTTTGATGGTATGAACAGCTACTTTGAAGAAAACAAGACAATATGGCAGCCATTGCTGATTCAATATCATCTGGCTTTGAAGTTCTACCATGCTTTTGTTCTTCTATTACCATTGATTCTATCATGTTGTGTCTTACTGGATTTTATTATGTATAATAATATAAACAAATTTTTTATGGAAAATGAGATATAGTAGCCATTGTTCATTTTCTGTTACTTGGTTCAGAATGCCTTGTAACAGTTTCATTCTCTTGAATGCTTTTATTCTATTTTGTTATGTTTGATATTATTGTTTGTGAAGCTATGCTAAACTATTTCAAAGAAAGAGATATTATGGTAGCTACTGTTGATATCCAATTGTCTTGTTGTGAAGTGCTGTGCTGCTTATATTGTTCTGTTCTGAACTACCTTGTTCTGTCCTCTTTTGTGTTATTCTCTGTAAAATAAAATTTTAAAACCAATACAAAAAGTCATACAAACTCTAATACAATTGCAATGGGGCACCACAATACCCCACAAATAGATCAACTAGACAAGAAATCAACAAAGAAATGTCAGAGCTGAATCAAACCTTTGAACACATGAACTTAATAGGTATCTGCAGAGTTTTCCAGCTCACAACAGCAGAATATACATTCTTCTCAATGGCAAATAGGGCTTTCTCCAAAAGAGATCATGTACTAACTCTTACAATATGCTTAAGTAAATTAAAGAGAATGGAAATTGAATATATCTCATGCACATTATTGGAACATAGTGTAATATAATTGGAAATCAACTGCAAAAGAAACCATAAAAATGACATAAACACATGTAAGTTAAACAACACACTCCTTAACAACCAATGGATCACAGATGAAATTAAAGAAGTTAACAGTTTTAACAATTAAACAATAATGCCAATGTAACAAAATTGGAACTTATGGAACAAGAATAAAGCAGTCTTATGAAGGAAATTTATAGCTATGAATTCTCATGTCAGAAAAAGTAAGCTCTATTAAATTACTTAATGTTGAATCTCATCATTCTAGAAACAGAAAATCAGGCTAAACCCAAAGCATTCATGAGGGGAAAATTATTAAGATAAACAAAGAGCCAACATGGTCCAGGAAAAGCATTCATGATCCCATGCACCCACTGGCCACCATCATGAAACTTCTCATGGGTAGACAGCACAGGCCAGGATAATTAGTCAACCACAATGCTGTGTGCCCACCATCTGGGGCCCTACCACCAGTAACCAGCATGGGCTGGGAGAAGCAACCAGTCATGATCCTGAAAGCCTGCCATTAGGGAGCTTCCTGCTAGTAGCCAGCAAGTGCTGGGACAAGAAGCAGCTCCAAGCCCACACATCCAAGGTTATTGGGGATTCCTCAATACTATGTGGGAAGCCAATGTGAGAAGTACTTGGGACCGCACAACTTGTTCATCTGGAGGAATCTGGGAAAATGTCAAGATGGAGCAAAATGCAATCTCAGACCTTCAGCCCACACAGAAAAATTCCAAGAGACATAGACAGAAGACACTGGAAGTTGCACTTGAAATTTCTGAAATGATAGCAAATAAAGTCATGAAAAAACTTAATGAGATTGTAAAAGAAATCAGATCAGAAATAATATCTCAGGTAAAATAATAAATGAAAACCCTAATGAAAAAAAATGCTGAGCACATCAAAGAAGACACAGCTTTTTTAAAAAAGGAGCATAAGAAAATGATGGGGACCTTGAATGGGCAATACAGGAAATAATTAGAATGCATGAAACAGATTCAAAGAGATATCCAGGAAATTAACAACTCCATTGAAAGCTGGCAAAATTGCTTGAGTGCAACTGAAGATAGATTCTCATACTTAGAAGACAGGGCTGTGCCTGGCAATTGTGAAAGAAAAGATCTTGTAAAGATAAAGAAAAGGAAATAACACAATGAAAATGACACAAAGAAAATAATATGAGGGATAGGTGTCAGCAAAAAAGCAGAGGTCAACACAAAATCCAAAAGACATAGACATAGAAAACATTGGAAGTCTCACCTGAAATTTCTGAAATGATAGCAACTGAAGTAAAGAAAATACTTCATGAGGCTGTAAAAGAAATCTGATCAGAAATAATATCTCAGGTAAAAGAAGAAATGACAAACATAATAAAAGGGTTGCTGAGCATACCTAGAGAAGACATAGTTTAAAAAATAGAGGAGCATAGGAGAGTAAAGGTAGCCTTGAATGAACAATATAAAGAATTGGAATGCATGAAACAGACTCAAAGAAATGGCCAGGAAATTAAAAATTCATTGAATGCTGCAAAACTTCTTGAAAGAAACTGAAGATAGATCTTCATACATTGAAGACAGGATGGCAGCTACAAATCATGAAAGAAAGATCTCTTAAAAATAACAAAACCAGGAAATAACAATTCAACAACTCAAGATCACACACACACACACACACATTTAAGGGTGATAAGTGTCAGTGAAAAAGCAAGAGTCAACACAAATGACTTAAAGAAACTATTTACAAAAGAGCAGAGAACTTCCCAAATGGGGGAAAAAACCTGACATACAGATAAGTTAGACATATAGAACTCCAAATACCCATAACCAAAATAAATCTACATGCAAACATACAATAATCAAGATCCCAGAAATTCAGCACAAAAACAGAATATTAAAAGCTGTTAGGGAAAAGAAACACATCACCTATAAAGGAAAACTCATCCAAATCATGACAGACTTCTCAACACAAACCATCAAGTCAAGAAAAGCTTGGAGTGAAGTATTTCAAGTCCTGATGAAAAATAACTTCCAATCCAGATTGATGTACCCAGAAAAACTGTCTATCAAAATTAATGGAGAAGCAATATACTTCCATGACAAAGCACAACTGACGGAATTCATGACCACTACATCAATCCTACAAAGAGTACTGAATGACATTCTAGAGAGAGATAAAGATTACCATGATTTCAGCAACAACAGCAGAGGGGGATCAGCGAGTGAATTGAATTGAGGGGAAAAGTAGGGAGCCAATGGCAAGAAAAAAGCATGTCATGGACAACAAGCATGGGTGTTGGCTGTAACCACCAATATAGAAGGCCTCAATTGATCAATAAAAGAAACACAGGCCATATGGATCAGCAAACAAAACCCATCAATATGCTGTATATAAGAAATACATTAACTCAAAAGGAAATTCATAGACTGAAAGTCAAAGGAGAGAAAACAATGCCTCATGTGACATGGAAGCAGAAAAAGCAATAGATTGCCTATCAACAATGCAATGAATAAGAAAGACATGGCATTTTTATACAATGGAAAGCTACTCAGCTATAAAGAAGGATAATTTTATGGCTCTTGTAAGGAAATGGACGTGACTTGAGATCATGCTCATGGATGATATGGTTCAGACTCACAAGGGGGACCATATTGTTGTCTCCCTAGTATAAATATCTGAAGGAGCTGGTGGGATTCAAAATGTACAATGGCTATTATGAAAGTGAAAATGAGGAAACAGTTAAAAAGGGAAGGAAAAATTGGGATGAGGGAAAGGAGAAAAGAAAGAAAAAAGAAGGGAAAAGATTATATATATACAAGATAGATAACTATACTACTGATCTCTGTTAGCCAAATAAAGAAGCATGATTTGTGCTTTCATTATTTGATTATATTTCCTGCAAATATCCAGTAATCTGAACAACTACTTTGAAAACAATATGAAACACATTAAGTATTATTAATCCCCTAATAATCTGCTTTGAAATTTTGGATCATCTTTTTTTACTCTCTTTTCTTTATTAAAAAAAGATAAGAGCAAAAATTGATTCAATGGAAACTAAGAAAACAATATAAAAATCATTGAATCAGAGCTAGTTCTCTGAAAGGTTAAATACAATAGAGAAACCCTTAGCCAACCTTATCAAAAGAAAGAAAGAAAAGACTTAAATCCATGCAATAGCATACAATTTCTAATCAGCAATAAAAAGAGTAACATCACAAAGGATCCTGCAGAAATCCAGATCATTAACACCTACTTCAAGAACATTTCCTTTAATAAGAGAGAAAATTATCTTGGTCACTTTTCTCTCTTTGCTGAGACAAAATACTTGATGCCCAAAATGAAGGAAGGAAAGGGTTATTTCGCTTACAATTTTTAGAGGTTTCAGTCCCTACTCAGCTGGTTCCATGGCAGGGTGGTGTGGCTAAGGGACCACTGTTCATACCAGCCACAAGCAACAAGAGCAAAAAGGGCAAAAGGGAAAGGCATACCTCACTCTCTCCCTTATATTGTATGTCAGCTACCTGTCTCTGGGCAGGTGCAGCACTCATACTGCCAATCACAGTTCTAGACAATGAACCAATCACAAATGCTAGATTCAGCTGCCTCCATGACTTTATGAGTCTTTGGAGGGACACCTAGTCACAAACTATAACATTTCACCCATGGCCCCCCAAGGACTCATGCACACATCCTTTGTTCAAAAGACATGTAGTCCATCTCCAAGAATTGCCAAAGTCCTAACAGCTTCAGTATTGCTGAAGCTGTTAGGACCACTTCACTTCAGTACTTAACCACTTCAGCAATACTGAAGCTGTTAGGACCACTGTTTAAGCCCCAAGTCTTCTCCAAGATCTAAGGCAAACTCAACTGTAACCTCCCCATACAAATGGAAACAGAGTTAAACACTTCCAACATTCAGTGACACAAGATAAATGTTACCATTCCAAATATTATACAAGCAGGGGGATACAAAGGGATGGTACCAAAAGAAATCCAAAATCAAGCAAGGAAAACATTAAGTCTTGGAGTTCCACATTCAGCATCTGAAGCGAACTGGTTGTGAGCTCCAAAAGGCTTGAGTGATTCCACTCCTATTGCACTTCTGGTGGTTGTAGCTCCCATAGTTTCTCGTTTGGGCTGACTTTGCTTCCTCCGTTCAGGATTCCTTAGATGATCCATGCTCCTGGCTTTTCCAAACTTCTGGATATCCCACTGCCCCTTTGTCTTCACATGCACAGCTTCACACACTGCCCTCTTATGGACACACTGCCTGGCCCCCAGGCCTTCTGAAACTGGGGTGGAAGCCTTTTTAAGCATTCTGTATGAATCTGAAACCAGTGCTATGTGGATGATGCTGAGGTCTGCTGCCAGTTGGAGCAGTAGCCAAAATTTGCTCTCTCTTGGCTATCGGGGTTGAGTGCCTGGATCGCTGAGCACTCTGAACCTGATTATGAGCAACTGATTCTCTATGCTGCTGCCATTCAGGAACACAACACTCTGTGATTTTATCCTCAAAGTAAAGCCTTTCACTTTTGCAATTTTAAGGCTGCAAAATGTGGAGACATGCTTTCTCATGATATCCCCAGGTTATCTTTTCTGTTCTCCTGTTCCTTTTCAGCAATCAAGATATCAGCTCTATCTTTGCAGTCCAAAGCTTTACTGGAGATTTCTTTCTAGCCAAACTCACAGTTTTTAAAATCACCTTGCTAGGATCTTTGCTCTTGATTCACAAAATAAATCTGTTTAATAACCCCCAATAATAACCATATTACACTCTCAACATTTGAATGTCTTGAAATTTGTTCTGCCAGATTAATTAGTCTGCCACCCTTAATCTCAGTTTCAAGAAAAGTCTCTGGACATGAGCAAAATGCAGACAAAGTTTTTGCCAAGCCATAACACACATTGTCTGGAGTCCAACAGTCAATGCAGTCTTTCTTCCCAGAAGAAACTTCTTGAGCCTCCTCTTTACCAGCTGGATTTCTAACACCCTTCAGGTCTTCTGAGATCTGACCAGAATCTCCATTATATATATATATATATATATATATATATATATATATATATATATATATATCAGCCTCAGGCATTCTGGTGCCACTCTTTCAGGCAACATTTCCAAAGTTTTCCAAACTCTTCCCACAAAAAATTCCCAAAGGCTTTTGAACCACATGGTTAGGTACAATGGCAACAATGATCCCACTCCACTGGTACCAAATTCTGTCTTGGTTACTTTTCTTTTCTTGTTGAGACAAAATACCAGATATCAAAAATTAGGGAAGAAATTTAGCTTACAGTTTTTGGAGGGTTCAGCCCATAGTCAGCTGGTTCCAAGGCAGGGTGACATGGCTAAGGCGCAACTGTTCATGGCAGCCACAAGTGACTAGAGTAGAAAAATCAAAAGGGGAGAGCACAGCTCGTTCCCTCCCTTATATATTATGCTTGCTATCCATCCCTGGGTGGGTGCTGCACACCCTGCTCTAGACAATTAACATCACCACACCCAGCTCTAGACAATTAACTAGTCACAAACCCTGGATTTAGCCACCTCCATGACTGCATGAGGCATTGCAGGGACATTTAAACACAAACCATAACAAAAATGCAGAAGAGATGGACAGATCCTTAGACATACGAATTACCAAAGCTGAATCAAGGAGATGTAAACATTCTAAATAACCCAGTACAAGTCAATGAAATTGAAGAAGCAATTTAAAAACTAATTAAAAAAAGGAAAAGCCCAGTGGCATGGTGGTACATGCCTGTAATCCTAGCACTCATGAGACTGAGCAGAAATGCTATGAATCTGAGGACAGCCTGGGCTACATAAGTGAGATTAAGCCATACTGCACTGCATAGATAAATCCTGTACAGAAAGAAAAAAAAAAAAACAGGTCCTGATGGATTCAATTCTCAGTTCTACAAAAATTTAGAGATACTTTAATGCCACTACTCTGAAAACTCTTTAATGAAATTCAAGTGAAAGCAACATTCCCTAACTCATTCCTGGAAGGAAGCACTAATCTGAAACCAAAACTGGAGTAGAATCCAATCACAAAAGAGAATTTCAGGCCAGTATCCCTAACGAACAAAAATCCTTAAGAATATACTGATAAACAGAATGCAGCAAATCATCAAGAAGATTTACAGCAGGATTCATCCTAGGAATGCAGGGTTGGTTTAATATATTCAAATCAGTAATGTAATATAGAATATTAACAGAGCCAAAGACCAAAACCACATGATAATCTCAACAGATCCAGAAAAAAACATTTGGAAAAGTCCAATGCTCATTCATGATAAAATCCTACCCAAAATTGGAATAGATGGTCTTTATCTCAATCAGATAAAAGTCATCTTTGATAAATCAACAGAAAATATACTAAATGGTCAGAAAATGACACTTTTACTCTAAAATCAGAAAGAAGACAAAAATACCCTTATCAATGCTCTTATTCAATATATTTCTGGAAACATTAGGCAAAGCAGCTAGACAAGAGACAGAAATAAAAGCATTAAGTATAGAAAAAAAGAATTTTAATTATCATTATTTGCTGATGACATGATACATAGAAGACTTTAAAATCTCTATCATAAGACTTCTAGATTTAATAACTAAATTCAGTATCACAGTGGGATACAAAGTCAACTCTCAAAAATCATTAATTCTTGTACATTAATAACAAACTGACTAAGGGAGAAATTAGAAAAGCCACACTTTTCACAGTATCATAAAGAAAAATACTTCAAAAACAATCTAACAAAGGAAGTAAAAGTTATACATTGAAAACTATAGTATTCTGAAAAAAAGAAGATTGAAGAGAGTATCAGAAAATTGGAAGATATTTTCTGTTTTTGCATAGTCAAACCAACACAGCCTAAATGGCCATATTTCCAAAACTATGGCCATATTTCATACAATTCTGATCAAAATACAAATAGTATACCTCATGGAACTGGAAAAACCCTAAAAATTGTATGGAATCAAAAGAGAACTAGAATAGCAAAAAGGCAAGCCAGGGGACATTACAATTTCTGATTTGGGAACTCCTCAAAAAACTAGAACTTGAACATTCATTTGGTCCAGCTATTTTCCTTCTAGGTATCTTCCTGAAAGAATGATAAGCTTCAGAACAACACATACCCATGGTTATAGAAATACAATTTATTATACTTAAATCTTGAAAACAGCCCATATACCCAGAAATGATAAATAAAGAAAATGTGGTATTTATATACAGTACAGTACTACTGTGCCACAAAGAAGAATAAACTTGAGTCATTTGTAGTAAAATGAATGTACCACAAGACCACAATCTTAAGTGAAATAAATAAGGCATACAAATTTAAATATCTCATTGTTCCTCTTATATGAGATATTCTAAGGGTAAATGTGGAATACAATGGAGAATAAATATTGGGAAGTAGGAAGTACAAGTAGAAATGGCAAGGTGAACAATAGAAGGCAAAGAGGAAGCAAAGGAAAGGAAAAGAAAAAAGAATGGAAGGCAAAAATGGAAACAAAGCTTATGTAATGGAGGTGTGAAAGAAGGGATAAAAGGAGAGAAAGAGAATGGGAAAAAATGAATTGCAGTGTGTTACATACAGGTACAAATTTCTATGATAAATGTGATCAATATGTATGGCAAATATATACTACTACAAAGAATAAAGTTGAAAAATAAAAGAGTTTTAGAGAAGGTATAATACCAATACTCAAAACTTTTAATAAAATTGAAAGTGAGGCAGTATTTCCAAACTCATTCCTCAAAACCAGCATTGATCTGACTCCAAAACCATTCAAGGACCCAACTATAAAAGAAAACTACAGGTAAATCTCTTTAATGGACAATGACATAAGAACCCTCCATGCAATATTGGTAAATAGAATGCAGCAAAATATCCAAAAGTTCACACATCATGACTGAGTAGGCTTCATTGCAGGGATGCAAAGATAGTTCACCATAGCCAAATCAATAAATGTAATACACCACAGAGACAGAAACAAGGAGACAAGTACAGGTTATCTTTATAGATGCACAAAAAGTTGTTCACAAAATCCAATATCCATTCATGATTTAAAAAAAAAACTGAAAAAAATAGGTGTGGAAAGATCTTACCTTAATCTAGCAAAACCCATTTATGACAAATCCATAACCAATATCATAGTAAATGTGTAGAAGCTGAAAAGCCAGGAAGACAATGGTGCTCAGTGTCACTACTCCTTTCAATGTAGTGCTCAAGACATTAGCCAGAGCAATCAGGCAAGAGGAAGAAACAAAGGGAATATCTATAGAAAAAGAATACATTAAATTATCATTACTTGCATGTGACATAATTCTTTATACAGAAGATGCAAAATATTCCACCAAATGACTTCTAGAATTAACAACCAAATTTGGCAGTGTCACAGGATACAAATTCAACACAAAAAATCAATAGCATTCTTATACAGCAATAGCAAACTAACAGAGTTGGTGCTTCCAAGGTTTCACTGTGTCTTCTTTTAAGTGTTTATAATCACAGATACTGACTGGATAGGCAGCAGTTGAAGAGATTCTAAGTCTCTCTTGACTTCCCATTTGTTTAGTTGGGACTGAAAAATAGTTCAAGCAATTTATGGAAGCAGAGCAAGCACAAGTATTTTGGAGATTTCTGTTCAACCAGTTCATCCAGAAGTAATAAGCAGAGTTAGAAAAACATGTCATATTTTCAGTCATAAGCCAAATAAAGGAAATCAAGGACAAGATGAAGAAACCTTGGGGTCTCCAAATAAATTGTAGTCACCTAAGTTAGAGGTTACCACAGGTAGCAATTCATGCCTACAGACACCTCAAGCACAAATTACCATTCATTGTTGTGTGCAAAGGTTGGAGTGATGATTCAGTGGTTTATTTTTTGTGGCCACTGTTTCTTCTTGGAGTAAGTCCCTCCTGCTTCATTTTTTCTGGCTGGATTTCAGGGCTACATCTTAGTTACGTATTATGTTTGGATTCACAGACTTTGTGATGGCTCAGCCTGTGAACAGCTCCTTCATCTTGCTTACCGGTCACAGTTGGAGGTTAGAAAATCTGCAAGGAGGCCCAAACCAGACTCCCAGTTCTGTTTCCTGTATTTATCTGCCACATCTTGGACTTTCGTGCCAGGAAAGCCCAGTGGCCTGCTTCCTGATGACAGAGTTTATGGGAAGTGAGGCTGGACATCAATCCTCCTTCATTCTTTTATCTACCACGTACAAACACACTCACTCACACATGCGCACATGACAGGCCAGTATTTTAAGTTCCAAACATGTGCCAAACATGTGCCTGTTTGTCCTGTTTCTACATGTTTTAAGTTAATGGTCAAGCTACATGCCAAGAATCTGTTCTGTCCCCCTTGTGTGTTCCCTCCCACTGATTGCCACACCCATGGCCTGAGTTTGTGGACCAAATGTGATGCCAGGAGAGTGCGCCAGTGAGGAAGTGCTCCAGGAAATGCTCCAGTGCAACAACCACCAAGAAGCTTGACCCTATGTCCCCAAGGAAATGAATTTTCTAACCACAGTGTAATCTTGCAGGAAGACTCTTCCCCAGTTTGGAACATAGTTTACTAATTCTTTGCCACATGGCAATATCCTAATCAGCCCTTCCTAGATTCCTGCTCTGTAGAAACTCTGTGATAATAAAGTAAAAGTGTTTCTCTAAGCTGCTAATTTTGTGGTTGTTGCATAGCATAGAAGACTTAATGTGGATTCCATCTGGACATAAAGAGTAAACAGGTGCAGTGGCATAGACCTGTAATCCCAGCACCTTAGAAGACTAAGATAGGAGGGTTGAAAATTAATGCCCAGCCTGAGCAATTTCATTATTTAACAAAACCCTATTTCAGAAGGAAAAGAAGAAGGCAGAGGAGTAGGAAGAGGAGGAGGAGGAAGAAGAAGACAGGAAATGGAAAAGGCAGAAGAAGAAGAGAGGAGAGGGAGGAAGGGGAGGGGAGGGAAAGGAAAAGGAGGAGAGGAGAGGGGCAGAGTGCCGGATGTGGTAGAGTGGGTGAGAGACCTACCTAAATACCTAACTGTATAGATATTTGCTTCAATTTACAGAGTGCAAATTTCACCCATGCAACTCCAGCTATTATTTCTTGAATATAATCTCACTGCTTAGCATTGTCCCTGACAGTGGAGTAAAGTGACTTCTTCCCCTGTGGCTAGTTAGGATAGCTTCCTAATACATCCCTTAGAATCCTCAGATGGCACAATCCTTACTTTTTCACAGAATCTGGACTAGCACAGTTTTATAATCTCTCCAGCTCTTAGAACACCTTAAAAATCAAAAAACGATGGGACAGAATTTTCCAAAGCAAGACTATAAACAAGGAGAGATCCCTGAATACTGTATGATACCAGCACATTACTGAAGGGATTTTAAAGACTTGTCCTCTGCCACTTCAGTTTCTTCCACCCACCAGGCTATTTCCACTCAGACAGCTTACAGGCCACAAATTCTCACAGCTGGAGTCACCCTTTTAATTATCTCCAGGTAGTTAAGAACATTAAATGTAATGACTTTTTATTCATTTACTTAATGGATTTAATTTCCTCATCTATTAAACATATACAATAATGGTGCCAGTTTCAATACAGTTGTCATGAAATGAGTTGATATGTATAAACTGTATAAATAATGTGGCATGTTGTCAGTACAGTACATGCATAAACACTGGAAATATAGAGTGTAAGATATACTCTATGTAGTGTAATGTCTTATCTGTCTGTCTGAAATCTAAATTCCAAATGGAAAGTGTTACATTTTTGGCACAATAAGAGAGAAAATATAAGTAAAAATAGCCTTTATTTTGAGGATGTTGAGAGAACTCCATGATTATAGGCAACCTGGTATTCTCTGACTGGAACGCAGGGTGGTGGCGTGGGATAAATATATATATATGGTGGTGGGATAAATATATATAAATATATATATATATATATATATATATATATATATCCTCTGACTGGGGTGACACTTAGGGCGGGCATGGAGGACATGCAAGGGACCTTTTTCATGCCACTGGGAAAGGAAAAAGGAAGTTGTCATAGAAGAAGGAGGAGGAAGTGGCCTCAAGGTAAACAGCCTTGATCCCGCCTCTCACTGCCATAATGTCGTGTAACTTATTTTAGGGCAAAATCCTTTCAGAAAGGTCACAGGACAGGAATTTTTATGGAATGAGGGATTGAAATCAGAAATGACAGAACCATATAAAGCATGGAAAAACACATTGTAGGTGGGTGAAGTCTGGAGATGAGAATTATTTAAAAAAATGGATCCAATAGCAGCCTGTGTTCTCTTGTAATCCTGGGAGTCCAAAGAGATGAGTGAAGACAAATGTCAACTATGTCTTAGCTTCAAAAGGCTGGTCCAGAAAATGCAAGCAATTTAAACTATGAACACTCTCCATAGCACGGGATTATTATCATGGCAAATGTATAAAAGGCAAATAGAGCACAAATGATATGGACTCATGACTTCTATAAAAGTGTTCACTGGGGAGTTAGATTTGACTGATCTTTCAGCAGAGCCATCACAAAATCAAAGGATGAAATAGTCTTCAGTGTTGGGTGGAAACATAGTGCTGGACATACAGTCTGGTCTCTTTTCTCCTGGGAGCAATGAGAAAGTGGTTTGCTCTGCCCTGGATGGGGTAGGTATATAAGATTAATCTCCTGGGACAATCCTGGACCTCCTGACAGGCAAGTCATTCAGAATTAAATCCATGTTTCCTTTGAGTTTTTTGATTAAGATGTTGTCTAAATAATAGTAAAAGTGAGATTACAGCATAGCTTTGCTGTATTATAATTTATTTCTGGTGTAACTTGGTTGAACTGCACATTCCTTTTTTCATTACTGTTTTAGCTTGTTATCAACAAATATGAAAATATTCAATATATTTTTATTATTAAATAATGAGTGACTGGGTGCTGATTAATAAAACCAGACAGGGAATGGATATTTTTAAAAATGAGTCATGGCTCAGTAGTTCTTATTTCTGTCTATGGGTTCCCACACTTAGAAAATATTTTGACCAATTTAGATGTAACTGTGGTAGTAACAGAAATTCAGTTTAGAAGTGAAGGAATTTTTTCCATTATTGTGCTTATTGCAATGCCTGACCCTCTGAGCTCTCCCCTGTATACTTTTGTAACATACAATTAGTACTATTTTTTTAAAGAATTCTCTAATATGCTTCTCCTAAACTCCTACTCCAGCAGGCTTCATAAATATTTGTTCAACAAGTGGAGCCAGATGTTTTGACTTCCTCCCATGAGGTGCCTTGATTTTCACCACTGTTATTTAAGGCTTGAGATCTTGATATAAAGGAGCCCTTTACATACTAGCATAAGTTAGGTTTGCTGTTTACTTTTAAGACAGAGGGTATAATAGCAGGCAATTATAAGCAGGCAGGGTATATAGTGGTGAACAGAAGGGACGTGGTAGAATCTAAACTCTGCTATTTATTACATTGACTTAGTTAAACTTTTAATCATCTTCTTACCATTAAAATAGCAATATAAATACTTGACATAATGTAAACATTTAATGAGATAATTTGTGTGGAAATGTCAATATCTATTAAAGTGATCCATAATTATTAATTATTCCTAATATACTTTGATTGGAAGGTAGGCAAAGGAAAGGGGAGAAACTGTTAAAAGCTTGCTATCCAAGATTGAATAGGAAAACAAAGCATAGGAGAGTTTAAAACTGGTGATAGTAGCAAAGTACAAACAAATTTTTCTAAACTGATCATTACTCAGGGTTATTCTGACTATTGATAACTTGTGCTAATGCAGACTACAAAAACATCATATTTGTTCCCCATTAAGTTACTAAGATTCATATGCTTTCAAGGTATTTTGTATAATAGATTATAGAAGCCAGAAAAATAGCCCACTGAAAAAAATGCCAATGTCTACATTTCCAGACTCTGTGAATATGTTACCTTATATGGCAAGAGTCTTTGCAGATATAATGAAACTCTGAACCTTCATATGAAGAGATTATTCTACATTATATGAAGAATCCATATCTGATCACCTGAGCCCTTAAAAGTGGAAGGGGAGAGCCAGACCCCAGCCTTTCCCTATGAGTCAGTGCCATTTGCAGACTGTTGGGGGAGAGAACAATGCTACATCAGGAAGCAAGCCCCGCCTGGGAACCAGTGCCATGCATGGGTTGCCACTGGCAGGGGGACAGCCAGACCCCAGCCACTTCCAGTGCACAGACTGGCAAACAAGAAGTACCAATATCCCCAGCCCCACCTATAAGTGACTGGCTGACCTGGAGAAACACCAGCTGTGATGATAGTTATGGAGGTAAAATGCAATTGGATGCCTGTGGTGCTTTGGTGTTTCACTAACATTGCAGGTCTAGGGCCAGTGGTCTGATCATCTGTTCAGAGAATAATGGTAGGCAGTGTGTGATCTAGTGGGGATTGCCTTCTGAGGGTGGTAGCCATTGTTGATTCCCTATGGTCTTGTTTTGAGGTCCGGTATCATTTCCATTGTTTTGTTGGGTTGGGTTTTGTTCTCTTTTGTGTTGTTTGATTATGTCAAATCCAAAAGCATGAGCAGCTATTTCAAAGATAGCAAGATATATTATGGTGGCCACTTTGGATTAACCATTGGTTTGTTTCAAAGTCCTTCATTGCATTTGTTGTTTTGTCTTTATTCATTCTATTCAATTCTGTTCTGTTTGATTTTTACTATGTCCAAGGTTATCTGCAGCTATTTTGAAGACAACAAAAGGCATTATGGTAACTGTTGTTGATTTTGTAATTTTTTAAAAATCTTATTTAAAGAGGAAAAAAGCCCAAAAAGGGTAGAAAAAATACAGAATTCAGAAAAAAATAAACAGTAAGAAATCACTAGTTGATAAATTAGACATTGTCTTCTTAGACATAGTTGTTCAAGTTACAAAATTAAAGCATATAGAGTGAGGCTGCAAAGAAGTTCAATGATCCAATAACAACTTAGCAACATGGTTATCAATCCTACACACTTAAACATAAATGCAGTTATATCCTTTAGAACACTTTCTGTTCCTCCTTTTACTTTTTAAAAAAAATTTTATTTAAAGAGAAACAAAAGCATGTAAATGGTAGAGATAATACAGAATTTCAAAAAAAAAAGATAATAAGAAATCACCAGTTGATAAACTACACATTGTCCTCCCAGAAATAGTTGTTCAAATTACAAAATTAAAGCATACAAATTGGGCATTCAAACAGTGAGATTGCAAACAGCCACACATGCATGAATCTCCACATGCACCTCCATCCCCTCTGCACTAGAGGGAAAAACAAAACATAGCAAGACGAAACAAAACAAGTTCCTATAAAAACACAAAACCAAAAAGCCGTATAAAACCACAGTACAAGGCGATCCACAATGATCACCGTGTTGTTTCTTATTATCTTCAATAGAATTGTCTATATCATCAGGCATAATTGAATATAGCAGTATAATTGAATACAGCAGCACACAACAATATCAGTAAAAATAAAACATTGTAGACAGTATAAAACTTCAAAGGCGGGTAACAATCAAACCAGAGTGGATACTCTAGTGAATCCCATCATCCTAAGTGCAGTTGCCTATACTCTCAGACCCGACACCATCAATCATGACAGCCTTGAATAAAATCTATCAATACAAAACAGTGACCCAACAAACCAGATTTGATTATGATCAGTCATGGTAAAACAGTGTAGGTTTTATAGAGCTTTAGATTAATAGGAAATTAAGGATGATCACCATACCACATCCTGTTATTTCCCAGATCACTGTCTGTGCCCTCAAATCTAGCACAAGTAGAATGACTGGAACAGAATATAATACATCTAAGCAGAGTAGTGTGAGTAATGTGGGTCCCAAATCCTGGTGCACTATTAACAATATAGTGTATCAAGGCCCTCCATGCCAGAGATTCTAGTTATCCTTCTCTGTCTCATTTCTGCCATGGCACTTTTCTGCTTATTTGTCTAGCTTTCTCCCTCAACCCACTGCCTGGCCCAACCACTGAATCCTTTCTGCCACTGTTCCTAAAATCCTGGCATTCTTCTTTCTCTCTTTCTAGAATGTCCCTCAGCATTCTCTGCAGGGTTGGATTGGTGGTCACAAACTCCCCCAGTTCCTCCCTGCCATAGAAGCATCCTGTTTCTCCATTAATTTCCAGTGACAGTTTTGCAGGATACATCAATCTGGGCTGGAAGCTATTTTCCTTCAGGGCTTGGAATACTTCACTCCAAGCTCTTCTTGATATGATGGTCTGTGTTGAGAAGTCAGCCATGATCTTGATGTGCTTACCTTTATAGGTAATCTGTTTCTTTTCTCTGACAGCTTTTAACATTCTGTTTTTATACTGAACCCCCAGTATCTTGATTATTACATGTCTGGGTGTAGCTCTGTTCTGGCTGTAGGTGGCTG
This sequence comes from Hydrochoerus hydrochaeris, assembly GCA_004027455.1. Taxonomy (NCBI): domain Eukaryota; kingdom Metazoa; phylum Chordata; class Mammalia; order Rodentia; family Hydrochaeridae; genus Hydrochoerus; species Hydrochoerus hydrochaeris. The sequence goes on along the minus strand of PVLA01002350.1, from coordinate 17,162 downwards.
GAGTTCAGCTTGCTTCACATAACTGAATGTCATTTTCTTTTCCCATGCTTGGGAAGGCTTCCCTAATTATTTCCATGAATAGCCTTTGCAATTCACCTGTATGTATTCCTGCCTCTTCATTCACACTTCCCATTCTTAAACTGTAGACTCTCCTGTCTTCTTCCAGCTTCTGTATTGTCACTGTCTGTTTCCCTGTCATTTCTAAGAGATCTTTCCTTTCATGATCACACACCACAAACTTGTCTTCAAGCTTTGACAGTCCATCCCTAGTTTCTTTTAAGGTGTTTTGCCAGCTTTCAATAGAGTCTCTAATCTCCTGGTAGTCTCTTTGGATCTGCTTCATGTACTCCATACCTTCCTTACACTCTTTATTGAATGTTTCTCTCCTTTTTCTGTGCTCTCCCCTCCTCCATCTGTACCCTCCTGAGAGATGCTTCCTGAAAGCATTTCTTTTATTACTCTACTCATATCTTGCTCTACCTGACTTAATATTTCAGTTTTGAGCTTGTCTACAAGGTCCCGAAGATATCTCTTAATGTCCATTGAAGCCATGTCTGATGTTGTGTGTTTGCCGCCCTCAGTCTCCCTTTTTTTCCCCTCTCCTGGATCAGTGCTCTCAGGGTTCTGTGCTGGGGGCCTCCTCCTGCATCTCTCTCCTGTCATGGCCCTGGCTTCTTCCACATAGGATACAGTGCAGGTCCCAGCCCCTTTCCCAACTGGCCACGTTTCCTATGAAGCATGCTGGTGAGGGACCTCCACCCTCTCCTGACTGCTCTCGTCACTGAGGTGTAAGCAGCAGCTGCATATGCCTGCCCCTCCCCACCAGGCCAGCCAAACCCCAGGGGCCCTCACCCGGCCAGTGCACGCTAGGTGCAAGAAATTGATTTGGGATGGCTCATTGGGTCCTGGCCAGGGTTGTGGCTCAGTCCAAGCAAATCCCACTAATCTGCTCTGGGGAGGGAGCAACCAACTGAAGTCATTGTCACTCCCAGTTCAGGCTCCTCCTGCCCAATTCCAACATGTCACCCATTTGGTCGCACCCTTCCTGTTGGGGGGGGGTCTCATTCCCAGCACTAACCATGGATTAATGAAGGTCCCTTAACTGGCTCCACTCTCCATTGGGCTCAGCAACCCCTGATTTCAGCACTGCTGTGGTTCCTGTGAGTAGCGGCAGAAATGAGTTTGGGCAGCTCTGCTGGCCAGTGTCGATTCAAGCTGGTGCAAATTCAGGCCGGCGCAAACTTGGCAGGTCACCATGAAAATGCTGTGTCCCATCATTTTTAGCTGTTCCAGTTGTAGTCCCAACGTATTTGATGAGCTTTTTTATGTCTTAATTTCTTCCTGTATCAACAGGATCTATCTCCCTCTGTCCAGGTTTTTTATTCTGGCAAATGAGTTGTTTCTCCCAGAAGGCTTTGTACTTTGCTGCTCACTGGTTGGCCACTTTGATCTCTCTCTGATTTTGTAATTTTTTGAAGTGCTGTATCACCTACACTGTTTTGTTTTGATCAGTTTTATTTTCCTTGGTTGTGTCCTGTTTAAAATAAAAAAGGGGGGAATGGGAAGTATTAGTCTGAAAGATGCAAGGAGAATAAGAAAGAGGAGAGACCTAATACCCCAGAGATGATTGATCCTCTATTGCTGGCTGTGAAGATAGAACTAGGTAATGAGGAGAAGAATGCAGGGAATCTCTAGAATCTAGGAAAGATCCTGGACTGATAGCTGAAAGCAATGGGAACCTCCTTACAGTTGTGGGAGTTGAAATCTGCCCACAACCTAATGAACAAGGAAATGGATTGTCCCCTAGAGCAATTTCAAAATACTCGATAGTAGTGAAGACTTCCTTTAACTTCATTATTTATTCATTTTAAAAATTTTTTTTATTTTTAAAGTAGTAAAATACCACAGAGAAAGATGGAAGCCAATTGAGGCAGTGTAGTGAAATTGGTACAGAACTTCACAGCAGGTTACCAGGATAACAGTAATAGGTACCATAGTATATCTCATCTTTTTTCACAATAGTTGTTCTTTCAATCAGGCATAGCAAAATCAAAGGAAATACAGAACATTATAGAACCTATCAAAACAGAATATTGAATAGAGCAATACCATTAATCAGAAGAAAGCAAAACAGTGATAAAAATATTTGCTTTCAAAGAGATTATAGAAAGAAATCCCCCTTATTTGCTATATTGCATATGGTCAACCTTACAAGAGATGCTCAGATCTCTGGCTCCCACTTGCTAATGGGGGTAGGGGGGTGTGGATGAATGCTTGAATCTCAGCCCATGTGCTGGTAGGTTCACAGCCGCTTATCAGGGCAGCGAGCAGGCTGCTTGGTTTCTGAGTGCCCTAAGTTCCAACATGGTGTGGATCTTAGGAGACACTGATAGTTCTCGCCCTGAGGCAGCCACTGCTTGCTGGGTCACAGCCACTTACGAGGGCAGCAAGCTGGCTGCTTGGTTTTTGAGCACCCTAAGTTCCAACATGGTATGGATCTCAGGAGACACTCTTATTTACTCATTTTTGAAACTTCACTTACCATCTGTAATGAAGCAGACCTTGATCTGAGTGCTGCTACTGAAAGCCTGAGTGAAGCCCAGTTTCAGCTTTAAATATTTATGGAAAGTCAGTGGAAGAACAAGAAAATTGTTTCACACTTGCAAAACAACTTATTTTGTTAAAATTTTCTGGATTACTCAACCTCTCCTCTTGCCTACAATTTCAAAACAGTTAGTCATAATGGAGGTGTTTAATGTTTTCCAAATTTATTGGCCTGGATCTAGCATGAGCAAATTAAAGGAAGAGTAATGTTTTGTTCTTTCCCTTGGTCTATGTGCAATGAGATCATGGTTTAATTTCCTTTCCTGTGGGGCTTTGGCTACTTGATAAACACCCACCTCTCACTGTGGCTGCCTAGCAACACAGTGACATCATGCAAGCTCTGAGGAGCTGCCTGCAGAGGGTTGCCTAGGTGTGCCTAAAAGCCATCTGGAAAATTTATTCTTGGCCCCCAACCCCAGAGATCCTGATTTAATTAAGATGGGTCCGGGTCTGAGAATGCATTTTTCCACAAATTTGCAGATACTTCCAACAGTCTATGAGTCACACTGAGTATGTTAGGCAAATTTCTCTTTATTAATAAATATTACTGATGGAGTCAGGATGGTTAGAAGGAGAAAAACTCAAAAAATGTGTAGCATGTTTCGCAGTTGGTGCAATGCTTTTAAATACTTAGATACCTGAGCAGGTCTTTACCCTTGTACAGCAGTGCTGAACCTATGGCATGCACACTGTACTCTGCTGTTTGTATTATTGAAATGTTCACCACCACTGTGCCTAGTCCCTTCCTCCCACCCTTTCCTAGCTTATGACAAGGTGGAATGTCCTTGAATTTGCTGCAAACTCAGAGAAATAGGGGTTAGGGAGGGAACAGGAATGGTGTTTCCATTGGTGCATCTTCATTAATAAGGTACATTTACAAAAACATTGAAACCCCTACTTATGCAACTTGGTATAACAGACCATGTGCTCTGCAGTTGGGACAACCAGGTGATAATGCAATAGTCCCTGTGGACTCCAAGAACATCACACAACTTTGAAGCTTGTTAATCTTCCCTCACCGAATTCTATTGTCCTTTATTCCACTCACTGCCTGTTATGGATTAAAAACTAGTGGTCAACTTAATGCCAGTGGAATTAAATTACCATGCTGCTGAGCATAGATGTTTCACCGAAGGAAAGTTGCCAGCATAAATAGAGACTTGGAGAAGGAGGCATTGAGGCACTGTGAGTTCTTCTACATGTAGCTGTTTGAGCCTTTCGTTCTTCTGGAGAAGCTCTGGTCCTCACATTGAGCATTGCTTCCTGGCTCCAGAGAGGAAGACGTGTGCCACATAATCTCCAGAAGGAACTCATCATGCTGGCTTCCTGGCATGTACTCGACTGTGCTTGTCATCAGAGGAGATCAGGGCCTCCATGTCACTAAGGATGGCTGTGGTGCTTTTCAGGATAGCCCCGGACTTTGTTTTGAGCGTGACTTCTTGGCCCCAGCATAGAACCCTCAACCTACCAGCACAGCTCCTTCACCCTGCTAGCATAGACTTTCTAGCTTCCACTGCCAACCTTTGGGCCTTCCCAGCACAGAGTCATAAAAGAGACTGGCATGAGTCCTTCTTCTGGGCTCTAGACCTGCAGTTGGACTTGTGGGAGGCATTGTTATGAGATCTGGGTCTTCATCTGGACTCATACAGGACATTGCTGTGGGATTCAGGCCCTTGATTGAATATTCTATGTCTTTGGTGTTGTGGATAGATTTCCTGTAGTTTCTTGTGTTAACTCTGGGTGATCATCATGAAGTAATGTTATAAATTCCATGTCTTGATTCTAATTGTTCTCCTCACAAGCCCTAACTACAACACTGCTATTCTTTCACAGATGTTTTAAGTTCACAGAACACACTGGAACATATTAACACAGACAACCAACTGCTAATGCCTTCTGCCCAGTCTTCTGGTATTGTCCTTCCAATACTCTTTGATTTAAACTATGAATGGCTATGAACCTCAATACAGTGATTTCAATGCTTTGAAAATAATAACAATAAATACATATGAGTTTAAAAATTGACATTAGTGCAATACTACTAATTAAACTACTGACTTTATTTGGAATTCACACTTTTTGGTTACTAAGGCTTTTTCTCTATTCCAGTATCCATTAAAGGATACCATGTTACATACATTAAATTTTTATCTCTCCTTAATCTTCTCCAATTTGTAACAGTACTTTGGTTTTTTCTTATATTTGTGACCTTGACACTTTCCAAGAGTATTCATTAGAACACTTTTGAAGAGTATTAGTTATCCTCAAGCTTTTTTTTTTTAATTCAAAACCCTACCTGGACCTTGTCAAGGTCCAGGAAGTTTATATTTATAATCCCATGGAATAGTTACTGGAATTCTAGTGAGTTAATTCCAAACTACTACTTCTAGTGCTACCCACAGTAGGAAAAAAAATCAAATAGTTACAGTTGTGGGGGGCCAAAGGGGTTCTAAGCCTAGGTAGGGTGATGGTTAACTGGAAGAACGGCCTCAAACCAGGACCAAATCCAGGTTTGATGCATTTGTGTTGAAGGGAGTGGCTTGAGGAAGAGTGAATGAGAATTGTGGGAAGTGTATGAGTGGTATAAACTGGACTTGGCAGGAGGCCTGAAATCACCTCTACAATATGCAGAGAGAAGGGTATGCAGCAAAAGTAAGCTGCATAACACAATTTGAGGGAGTATCTAATATTTTGGGGTCCATGCTTCAGCTATGATGTGTAATCTTTTATGCCACTGGAAGTCATAGGCTCTTTCTTGAGGCTTGAGCTAAGCCGACAGTGTGGTGCATGGCTCTCCCTTCCACTGGCTCACACATGCTTTGGGAGCTACAGTGCAGGGCAACACTGGCTTGTCACCTTGCTTCAGTGATTACACATCAGCATCTTGGGTAGACTGATTTGCCTTGTTTAAAGTCACTTGAAGGAATGAGGAAAAGTCCTAGCCATCAATACATGGAAATAGGGCCAGGTTTAGCCAAAATGGAGAAAATTGCTCTTCTTTCAAGAGGAGTCATACAGGTAGTCCTCCAGAGTTTTTGAGATAGGATTCAAAAATAAATTGTTTCTGTTCAGCTCCCTATCTCAGCACTTCCATTAAAAAGACACAGATAAATTTTGCTCTATCTTTCCAGACTTTTTTTCTGTTTAAGTGTATACACATACCACTACATGCACAACAACACAAACACTGTTGGGCAACTTGTTTTCATTCATGCTAGTTCTATGTGGTAATTCCTGATAGTGTACAGGACAGTACTTGAAGGCCCTGAAAAGGACAGTGTGTCCCATATAAAGAATCTTTTGTAGCAGCTGATATTCAAGGTAGCAGAACCAGAATTCTAGAAGACAATGATGCAAGAACACATTGTTCTGATTGTTCTCAAGTTCTCATGTAGATCTGGAAAGTATATAGCAAATGGATATGTAAATTGCACATAGCTTTTTTCTTTGTTGTTTGCAATTAAGCACTTTCAATTCATTAAACAACAGAAACAAAACATGCTACAAATGAAGAATCAATCTAGTGGGTATGAGGAACAACCATTTGAGAAATACAGATCCATTGTTAGCCTTTTTAACTGTTCCTAGGAAAATCATTAACTTACCATTGCCTCTTTTTCTGTGTGCATTACGTGTAGATAATTTTAGTGTGTAAGAAAATGCTTTTAAGAAATCTTGTTTACATAAAAATTGTGAAAATACATAAATATGAATTTGAAAATGCACTCCCACTAAGAACTAAAAAATAACATTTTTAGCAGTGTTAGTGGTTAGAAGAACAGATATCACATTCAGCACGGTTCTGTGTTCCTATAATTCCAGCTTCTTGAGAAGCTAAGTCAGGAAGATCCAACGTGGGGTCCCACCTTGGAAACAGCAAGACCTCTTCAATCAGTCAGTCAATCAATTAATCAATCAATAAGTCTGGGTATGTATCTCAGAGGTAAAGCACCGCTGACCTTAATTTCCAGTAAAACACACACACACACACACACACAGAAACAAGCATATGTGGCCTCTATTATAAACCCAAACCATGTTGTGATTAAGGTTTATGATTTTAAAAGATTTTAAAAGAAATTTTTTTTCAGTTCTTTCTTGCTGATTTTGGATTGCTTATTTCTCTATGGCAATTAACCTCTCAATAGAAGATAGAAGTCTAAAATAACACATAAACCACACTTCTTGGCACATGATATATCTAACAGCCTCATCTGTCACTGGAACACATGTGTGATCAACATTAAGTTGAAAACCACAACAAAGAAAGCTCCATTGTGATAAATAATGGCCACTCTGAGTTTTCATATTCTGAATTTGCAGCAAATATAACTTAAAGAATAAAATATTTCATTAAAAATGAATGACTTGGCCTAGACCCCAACACTCTGGATCTTTAAGATACAACATTGTGCTCCTATGAGATCAATTTAGTGGAGATGGTCCTTGAATGATGCTAGTTAACTCTCCATAGGGAAAGATTTTCTACTGGTAGAGACAATTCCTTTCATTTCAGCCAACTTTTATTCAAATCTGTTCCTCCATTGTCAGTGTTTTCCAGAGAAATAAATGCAATAGAATAGATAAATAGATTTTAAAAGACAGGGATTTATTTTAAGAAATTGTCTCAGAGAGTCTGAGAACCAGCACCACATGTGGGACACTGCCAGCTTGAAACAGCCAGACCCCAGCCTCTCCCTGTGAGTCAGCACCATTTGCAGACAAGGGGTAGAGAGAAGAAGGCCACACCAGGAAGTAAGCCCAGTCTGGGAACCAGTGCCATGCGCAGGCCACTGCCAGACTGGAACAGACAGACTCCAACCCCTTCCAGCACATGGGTTGGCAAACAAGAAGTACCAATCTCCACCCCACCCCTCAATACCATAAGTGACTGGCTTACCTGGAGAAACATAGGCTGTGATAATAGCTATGGAGGTGAAATGCAATTGAGTGCCTGTGGGGCTTTGTTGTTTCACTGACATTGCAGGTCAAGGGCCAGTGGTCTGTCTGATCATAGGTTCAGAGGATGGCGGTACACAGTGTGATATCTAGGGAAGATCTCCTTGTAGAGTTGCAGCCATTCTTGATTCCCTATTGTCTCATTTTGAAGTTCTATATCATTTTCATTGTTTTGTTGAGTTAGGTTTTATTCTCTTTTGTTTTCTTTGATTATGTCAAATCCTAAGGCATAAGCAGCTATTTCAAAGATGCAAGAAATATTATGGTGGCCATTTTGGATTTACTATTGGCTTGTTTTGAAGTCCTTCATTGCATTTGTTGTTTTATCTTTATTTATTCTATTCTATTCTGTTCTGTTTGATTTGTACTATGGCTGAGGTTATCTAGAGCTATTTTGAAGACAACAAAAGGCATTATTGTAACTATTGTTGATTTTATAATGTTTTGAAATCCTGCATCTCTTATGCTGGTTTATTTTGATTGGTTTTATTCTGTTTTACCTCCTTAAAATAAAATAAAAAGAAATAGACTCAGAAACTTATGTGCTCTCATGCCTGACTTATGCTGTAATCTTAAATCAAAAATATGTACAGAAAGAAGCCAGTCAAACCCTTGCCTGCATGCCTGCCACCATCAGGACTCTCCCACGCATAACCACACGGGCAGGGAAAAGCAGCTAGCCATGCTTTGGAGAAGCTGTCTGAAGAAGCCCACCCTGCACCCCACCCCCTCCTGAAGAATGTGGATTAGAGAAACTCAGGAGCCTGACCCATCCCCTACACTGTGTATGGTCAGCCAATGTGGGAAGTGCCTGGGACCCACAACCTGCTTTTCTAGAGGAATGCAGGAAAATGTCAAGAAGAAGGAACAAAAGGCAATTTCTGGCCACAGCCTAAAAAAGTCCAGAAGACAAGAACATGCAAGGAAGGAGAAGTCACACATTTGAAATTTCTGGGATTCTGGCAACTGAAGAAAAGAAACTACTTCATGAGGCTGTAAAAGAAATCAGATCAGAAATAATATCTCAGGTAAAAGAAGAAATGACAAACAATAAAAGCATTACTGCACATATCTAAAGAAGATATAGATTAAAAAATAGAGGAGCACTGGAGAATAAAGGAAGCATTGAGTGAATAACATACAGAAGAATTAGAATGTATGAAACACACTCAAAGAGATAGCCAGGACATTAAAAAGTCAATTGAAAACTGGCAAAACTTCTTGAAAGAAACTGAAGATAGATCTTCAGAACTTGAAGACAGGATGGCAGTTACAAATTATGAAAGGAAATATCTCTTAAAAATAACAAAACCAGGAAATAACAGTTCAATAGTTGCAAGATGACACACAGAAAAAACATTTAAGGATGATAAGTGTCAGTGAAAAAGCAGGAGTCAACATAAATGACTATTTACAAAAGTAACAGCAGAGAACTTCCCAAGCATGAGAAAAAGACCTGACATACAGATAAGTTAAACACATAGAACTCCAAATAGCCATAACCAAAATAAATCTACATGCAAACATACAATAATCAAGATCCCAGAAATTCAGCACAAGAACAAAATATTAAAAGCTGTTAGAGAAAAGCACATTCTTCCTTTTTTAAAAACAGGAAAGAAATACTGAACAGGGTATATTGGCAAATTATAGTATTGATAAATGACATTTAACAAGGGAAGGTGGTAGCCATTTTTAATTCCCTATTATTTCCCTATTATTTCATTTTAAAGTGCTACATCTTTTCATTGTTTTGATTTGATTGGTTTTGTTCTGTTTGGTTTGGTTTGATTTTATTGTATCTGATGGCATATTTTGATGATAACAAAATATATTATGGTAGCCATTGTTAATGTTCTATTATCTGTTTTGAAGTGTTATATTGCTTTCACTGTTTTGTTTTGATTGATTTTATTCTGTTCTGTTTGGTTTGATTTTAGTAGGTCTGATGGTATGGGCAATTATTTTAAAGATAAAAAGAGGCATTATGTTAGCTATTGTTGATTTATTATTATCTTGTTTTCAAATCCTCTATCACTTTCATTGTTTTGTTTTGATTGGTTTTCTTTTGTTGTCTTTTGTTTGATTTTAATACATCTGATGGTATGGATAGCTACTTTAAAGATAACAAGAGGCATTGTCATAGCCAGTGTTGATTTCCTATTATCTTGTTTTGAAGTCCTATATTACTTTCACAGTTCTATTTTGATTGACTTTATTCCATTTTATTTTGTTTGGTTTTATTCTCTTGAAAAATCTGTGCTGAGGTTTAGGATGCTAAAAACTTAAGTAAAAATTCTGGAGCTGATGCTACAGTCTTGAGGCAGACTTTCTTTTTCTTGGGAAACTTTAGGTTTTGCTTTGAATACCTTCAACCTATTAAAGAAGCCCATCCACAGGTTCAGAGGTGAACTATTTTACTTAAAGAAAAATGGTTATAAATGTTAACATCTACAAAAATACCTCTATAGTAGCATCTAGATTGCTACTTGAATAAATAACTGTACTGTAGCCAAGATGTTAGCACATAAAATAAATTTTCATTCTTCCTTGGCTAAACACAGGAAACAAAAACTGAACAGGGAATATTGGTAAACTATAGTATTGATAAGTGACAAAATATATATGATTTTAAGAAAAAGCATCCTACATGCTTTTTGTGTTAGCTTTACATTACCATGATAAAATAGCTACAATAAGTAGCTTACAAAGAAGAAAGGTTTATTTCAGTTCATGGATCCAGAAACTTCTGTCCACAGTCATTTGATCTGTTACCTTTGAGCCTGTGGGGGAGACTAAACAACATGATTAATAATGTGTGGTAGGGCAATGCTGCTCTGAGTGATTGCTGAGCAGCAAAGGTCCAAATATCCCCTTTAAGGGCATTTCCCTGGTGACCTAACTTTCTTCTTCTAGGTTCCACCTTTTAAAGATCCTACTGTCTCCCAGTAAGGCAACAGCCTAGTAACAAGACCTTTCACATATGGGCCTTTAGAGGATATTGCAGACCAAAACTAACAATTCCTAAATACACTGTTAGATGCTGTCTCAGTTACTTTTCTCTCATTGCTGAGACAAAATACCCAACACCCTAAATTAAGGAAGGAAAGGTTTATCTAGCTTACAGTTTGTGGAGGTTTCAGTCCAGAATCAGCTGGATCCATGGTAGGGTAGCATGGCACAGGCAACAATTCAAAGTGACAGAACACAGCAAAAACAGCAATAATAAAATGGGGATCAAGCCTCTTTTTCTTTCTTCTATTGTAAGAAGGTTACCTGCCCATACCATCTCCATATCTTCCTCTTGCACAGGCTCAAGATACGTGAAAAGTGAGGACCCTAGATGCTTGCTGAATTACTTCATTAAACATCTAAACTTCTCAAGTTGATACAGTGTATTAACCTTTACAATCCATCCCTTGTCCACTTAGCAATGAGACACATTTCTTTAAATGTGTTTCTAGATATAAGACATGATTATCCACATCATTACACATCTAGAACACTATAACACAAGTTTAATAATCCATAAGAATGAGTAAAATGCAGATGAACTTTCTGCCAAGCAATAACATACATCTGGGTTCCAGCAACCAATGTGGTTCTTCTTTCCATCAGAAACCTCCTGGAACTGGCCTTTACTAGTTTTCTGACCTTCTGAGTTTTGACCAGAATCTCCCATACAGAACAGCCTAAGGCGTTCCAGCTCTACTCTTTCAGGTGACATCTCTGACCCTTTCTAAACTATTCCCATAAGCCATCCCAAAAGGCTCTTAAACCATATGGTTAGTTATAGTCAAAGCAACCACCCTACTTCTCTGGTACCAAATTTTGTCTTACTTTTCTCTTGTTGCTGAGACAAAATACTGGACACCTAAAATTGAGGAAGTAAAGTTTTATTTAGCTCACAGTTTGTGGAGGTTTCAGTCAATAATCAGCTGGCTTCAAAGCAGGGTGGCATGGCACAGGGCAACAGTTCAAGGTAGGGGAAGAACAGCAAAAGCAACAAGAGCAAAAGGAGAGACAGTAAGCCATTTTTCTTCCCTTATATTGTAAACAGGCTACCCACCCACGCCATCTTCATGCCCTTCTCTTGTGCAGGCTCAGGATGTTTACAAAGTGAAGACCTTGGCCCCCTGAAGAGTCACTTCATCAAATTTCTAAACTTTTCAAGTTGACACAATGTATCAATCATTATAGATACAAAGTTATTTTCATTTAATTTTATAAATGAAATTACTATGCTATTGATGCGCAAGTATTATTAGTATCATCACATCATTAATTTAGTAAAGTATATACAGTCAGAGGCCCAAATCACATTTCTGGCAATATAATTATGTTATCAAAATATCACATGCAGAGAAGTGCTTCATAAATGTCACTGGTGGAGTTATAGCACATATTCACCCAAAGAATGTTAGCTTTGGAAGGTATGCTAGCATTCAATAGTCCAATCTACTCTATAAGACATAATTTATAAAATGATAGGATTTCTGGGAAGATGGCAAAGCAGTAAACAATAGTATATGAGCCTCTCAGAGATTTGAAATATGAAGAGAGAGGTATAATAACTTGGGTAAAAAAAGAAGGATGGAGTTGTGTCCCCAGGACCCAAGAAGGCTCTGAAGGGAGAATTGGAGATGACAGGGAAAGTGAAGTGACAGACCTCAATGCAGAAAAAAGAGGCTGCAAACTTCACTTTCTCTTGCTTGATCTCAGAGCTCCCAGTTTGCAGCACTAGAAAGGAAGCTCAAATCTACAGAGACACAGTGAGGGTGGGTCCCCATAAGAGCTCAAGGTAGAAACACACCAGTATAATGGAGCAGTAGATACTGTGAAATTCAACAGCTGGTTAACAACTCCTTTCTAAGTATCCTGTAAGTCTTGGCCAGAAGTTATTTTAGGGAGAGGCAAACTAAATCAAGGATTCAGAACAGCTGTGGGTTGGATTTATCCCAGAGTTCCTAGAGAGTGATGTAAAACCATGTGAGGCATCCCAGGTTAGGGACTCATGGTTGGGCTGACAAGAGGCACACTGAGTGTTGTAGGCTGAAAAGCTCAGGCCCCAATTCTACAACCAGAGTGCAGGATCAACTTTAACTTCTATGGAGTTGAAAGCACCAGAATTATCAGCACAATCCAATCCTACTTCAGGCTTTCTGGGATCATCTTTCACAAATTGGGACTCTGGCTCCTTTGTTACTGGTGACAACAAAGATATACTCTGAATTGGACTTTACCACAAAAGTGTAGACCCCAGAAGATAACCACAAGCTTGATGTCACAGAAAAATTCCATTTTCTTTATTTTTTATTTTTCTTGTTTTTGCTTATTTATGAGTATGAATATTGTTTTTACTTCTTTATTTTTTATCTAATTCATGCTTTTGTTTTTTCCTTTCCTTTCTGTCTGCTTCACCAGTTTTCCAAAGCTAGGGTATTCTTCCACTGTCTTTTGGGTTTGCTTCTAATCTCTTCCTCTTATTTTATTTCTCTTTTTTTCCTCTTAACTTTTAAAATTTTCTCCCAAGTATAAAATCACTCTACTGTGAGGATATTTGCTATATATAATTTTCGATTTGTTTTAGATTTTCTTATACAACTATAAGTCTCTATTTGTGGTTAAAGGTAGCAAGTTAAGTGTCATTTTCTAATAGACTGTGCTTGATGTGATTGTTTTTACTGATTATACTGCTTTAGCCAAGGTTACATAGTTATGATCAGTTATTCTTCCTTGTATGAAAATGCTGAGATTGTTGGAGCAATAAACTATACCATAGCCTACCAAACACCCATGTTTGGAAGCAAGCTCTCATCCCTAATCAGTTGAAGATACAGAATGTTTGGATAAACTCAAAAGTCCAAAACCACCTACATGTAGAAGGCATCTTGGAAGAACAGTCATTTCCTAAAGAGGTCATAATACTAGTAATAAAACTACCTATCATAATTGGTTAAGAAGCATCAATAGAGAAAACAACTTTTATAAAGAATGTAAAATGAGAACAGATGAAAGCAGGTGCAAGCCCAGACTTCCAGCTCCTCCAAGGCAAATTCAGGGGCAATGAAGTGGAAGAAATCAAAAGTCATTCAGCTGAAATTTCTGAAATGATAGCAGTAGAAGTAACAGAATAGATGGATGAAATTATGGAAAAAATGAATCAGAAATAACTACACATTTTGTTTTCAAATTCTGAATCATTGCTTTTATTCTTTTTTCATTTTAAGGTAAATAAAAGAAATAACTACACAGGTAACTAAAGAGATGATGACCATAGTAAAGGACATGGTTAGTGAATCTAAACTAGATACAGATTTTTAAAAAAATAGCAGAGCTCACAAAAGTGGTGAAAATCATGAATGTGCAGCATAGGAAAGACCTGGATTCTATGAAATGATAGCAGTAGAAATAACAGAATAGATGAATGAAATTATGGAAAAAATGAATCAGATTAAAAATTCCATTGAAAATACATGCATTAAAATTGACCAGTGTGAACATAAAATATCAGATCTGGAATACAGGTGTATGTTAGGAATCCTCTTAAAAATAGCAAGGGACCACACACAAACATACACACACAATCAATCAATCCAATAGCTACTAGATGATGCAAAGAAGAATAACATAAGAATAATTTAAAATTATTGTTATGGATTGAGAATTGGTGGTCAATTTAATGCCAGCTGTATTATATCAGCATGGCACTGGGTGTAGATGTTTCACCTGAGGAAAGTTGCCAGCATAAATAGAGATGAGGAAAAGGAGAAGCTATTCATGCTAGTTGCATTAAGATATTGAGGTATTGTGGGTTCTCATACAAGTTGCTGTTTGAGCTGTTGGTTCTCCTGGAGAAGCTCTGGTCTTCACATTGAGCATTGCTTCCTGGCTCTGGAGGGGAAGATGTGTGCTGCTTGGTTTCCAGGATGAACTCATCACACTGGCTTTCTGGCATGTACTCAACTCTGCTTGTTGTCAGAGGAGCTCAGGGTCTCCATGTCACTGAGGATGGCCATGATGCTTTTCAGGACAGCCTTGGAGTTGTTGTGAGTGTGACTTCTCGGCTCCAGCATAGAACCCTCAATCTACCAGCACAGCTCCTTCACCCTGCTGCCATAGACATTCTGGCTTCCACCACTGACCTTTGGGCCTTCCCAGCATGGATCCGTAAAAGAGACTGGCATGAGTCCTTCTTGTGGGCTCTAGACCTCCAGTTGGACTTGTGGGAGGCATTGTCATGAGCACTGGATCTTCATCTGGACTCATGTGGGACATTGCTGTGGGATTCAGGCCTTTGGTGATGTGGATAGATTTCCTGCATTTTCTTGGGTGACCATCATAAAAATAATATTATAAATTCCATGTCCTTATTCTAATTGTTCTCTGCACAACTCTGACTACAACAATTATTGTAAAATCAAAAGGTAGCACCAAAAACATAAAAAACTTGTTCATAGGAGCAATGGAAGAAAATATCCCAAATGTTTACATCCCAAATGTTTACAAAAAGAAGCTTACATTTAGATAAGTGAGGCATAGAGAACTCCAATTAGCCTTGATTAAAAAAAAAACTACACTGGAACTCAGCCCAAGCCCACCTCAGGGATAGGCTCCCCGGAACCTCCACCGAGGGCCCACCCTGCTACTGGGAACTCAGCACAAGCCTGCCTCAGGTGTAGGCTACCAGAAACCTCCCCTGTGGGCCCGCTCTGCCACCAGGAACATCAGGGAGGCCCACCCAAGATTGAAAACTGCCCTGGACTGCTTCAGCTAGGCCCGCCCTCCCACCTGGAACATCAGAAGATCTCAGCGGGATCCAGTTAGTGTGAGAAAATTTGGAACTTTGCTCCAAGGTGGCAAACTTTGGACCATACTGGACTGTATCAGTGTGGTGAGTATACCACTAAAATAGAGGTGTACAGGGGACAAATAGGGCCAGTAGTAAAACCCCCTCCAACTAACTGTAAGACTTTGGTGAGTCTGAAAAGTGTGTGTGATCCCCTCCTACACATAGAAAACACCAGGCAGAGTGAAAATGACAAAACAAAAAAGCAAAATGCAGTCTCAAACATAAAGTTCACCAGAAGCAAGTATAGGAGACATTGAAATAGAGGACACCAAAAGTAACACACGGGGAATCTCTGAAAAGATAGTCAGTGATATAAAAAAAACAACTGCATCAGGCCATAGAGGCAATCAAATTAGATGTACTCTCCCATGTAAAGATAGAAATAACAACTTTAGTAAAGGAGTTGTTGAATGCAGCTAAAGAAGAACTAGAGAAAAAAGTACAGGAGCATGGGAAACTGATTGAAACTTTGAATGAACAATATAGAAAACAAGCAGAATTCATGAAACAAACTCAAAGAGATATCCAAGAAACAAAAAAATCTATTGAAAGTGAGCAAAACCACCTAAAGGAAGCTGAGGATAGGATTTCAGACCTTGAGGACAGGATCACAATTAGTGATTAGGGAAGGATAGAACTGTTAAAAATAACAAAGCAGCATGAAATGACAATCCAGAAGCTTCATGATGATGCCAAGAGCAACAATATAAGAATAATGGGCATTAGTGAAGATACAGGCATCCAGGCAAATGACATACCTAAGTATTTACAGAAATAGTAGCAGAAAATTTCCCAAACATGGGGAAAGAGTGTGATATGCAGATAAGTGAGGCATATAGAACACCAAACAGTTCACAATCAACATAAACCCACACCCAGACACATAATAATTAAGATCTCAGACAAACAGCATAAAAACAGAATACTAAAATCTGTCAGAGAAAGACACAACTCACCTATCATGCAAAGCCCATTAGAATCACGGCAGACTTTTCGGCACAAACCCTCAAGTCAAGAAGAGCTTGTAGTGAGGTATTTCAAGCCCTGAAAGAAATCAACCTTCAACCCAGACTGATGTACCCAGCAACACTTTCATTCAAATTTAATGGAGAAAGAAGATACTTCCATGACAAAGAACAACTGAAGAAATTCATGTCCACCAAACCAACCCTAGAAAGAGTACTGAAAGACATACTAGACAGAGTAAAAATGACCAAAATCCCCAGAACAACAACAGAAAGAAACCACCAGGTAGGATAAGCAATTAAATAAGAGGAAAAGCAGAAAGAAACAACTGGAACATAACATGGCAAAGTCGAGCCAGTACATATCAGTGATATCCATAAGTATAAATGGCCTCAATTCACCTATAAAAAGAAATAGATTGACAGAATGGATCAAGAAACAGGACCCTACAATATGCTGTATACAAGAAACACATCTGACCCAAAAGGAAACTCATAGATTAAAAGTCAAAGGATGGAAAACAGTATTCCATAAAAGGAACCCAGAAAAAAGCAGGGGTAGCTATTCTATTTGCAGATGATGTGAACTTCAAACCTAAAATGATTAAAAGAGATAGAGAAGGTCACTACATACTTGTTAGTGGTAAAATTCAAGAGGAAGAACTAACAATTATAAATATATATGCACCAAATACAGGAGCACCCAACTATATAAGACAGATACTAATGGACATGAAAAACCAAATACACAAGAACACAATTATAACAGGAGATCTTAACAG